>BPLR01007915.1:0-219758 GCA_021605095.1 Caerostris extrusa
CGATTATCTTTTTCGAATAACTATCGAGAGAGTGGCAACAACATCGATGAATGACACCTTCTTGGGAATGACGTCACATACAACAGACGTGATTCATTAAAATCAGGCGATTTAATTTTTGTATTAAAAGGAAGTATTATTATTGTCATTTTTATCTTTTTGTCTTTAAAAAAAAAAATCTGAAGGTCAAATTAAGTAAAAGTTTGTTTTTGGATTTACAAAATACCTCAGATTTAATGATTTGGGTCAGGAGCCAGCCCGCGGCCACCTTGAACAATTTTGCGGCCCGTGAGATGTATCACACTTTTTACAAAAAAAATATATTTATTTTGCAATATCTAAATGAAAGTGAAAACTAATTTATTAAAAAATACATTATATGTGCTGCGTCCTCTATTCAAAAATGAACTGCCCCAAATGATGAGAAAAAATGAATTTTGATTTTTAAATAACATTCATGTGAAATATAGGACAGATAGTGCCGTTTTATTGATGAGTGAGTTCGCAGAATAATTAAATTTTATTCTGCGAACTCATGAGGGCTCCTAACTTGGAATATCAAATATAACTGGTTCTAGTTTCACTTTAAGTGATCTCAGTGACCATCCCTAGATAAGCACAGTTGATGGTTGATAGCAGAACAAACTAGACTTTTAGTTGAAGTTGCTAGTGCTTTTGGTTCAATTTATACCTGGGAATCGTTTTTTTCTAAAATGAAATGGACCCCACACAAAACACGCTCAAACCTAAGGGACGCTCACCTGCTACCCCCATTACGATGTGCAAATACCCAAATGGAGATCGATTTGCAAAATTGAGTGAAAGAGTGGGAAATGAATATTGCAATAGTAAAAGTAAATATTTTTTTAATGATTTCATTTTTTTATTTCGTTTATATTCATATATATTTTTATATTTCATTTTTAGGGTTATATAATTCTTAACAAAGTGCTTTTAGTATCATTATTATTTCTATGTTTATATGTAAGAATAATAGTAAGCACAAAGATAATAACACGTTGAGTTTCAATGTTTCACTCAAAAAATGTCTTTTTTGTGTCTAAATATAATATAGGGATATATATTTTTATATGCGGGGGTTATAGTGCATTTCAAAGTGGCCAGCAAGATAATTTGGGTTGGCCACCGTTGATTTAGGTGATCAATAAATTAAAATTTTTAAAAATCTAATTCAGCTCATTTCTTTTCTGAAATACAAATTGCATTAATAATGTACGAAAAAAAAGTAAATTGCTTATGTGTTTGCAGTTTTAAATATGAACCTTAATACGTTTGTTTAATAATTAAAAGAAATTTATTCTGCAATATGTAATTAAAATAAAGACAGAACTATTTTACATTTTCATATATAAATGGCTTTTTAAAGAGATTTGTTTTTCTTATTCACGTAATAAAAAGAACAAAAAAACATTAAAGTTATTAAAGTAATTTTTATAGTTCCACAAAAACGATAAAGTGATTAATTTGATCAAAAATACCATTACGATCTTTTTTTTTCAAGTTATATCAAAAAATGAATTAACATAATGAATAGCAAAACAAAATAACGTAAACTTTTAAGAATAAAAACAATATTCATTTAATTTTACAAAAATACAATTAGAGATAAAACGTTCATTTAAACAGTTATGGTTTTTAAGTAGATGCATAGATAAACAGAACATGTTTTTTCTTAAACATTATTAATAATAAACACAAAAAAGATAATACGATAATTTGAAAACTAATATCATTCACTTATGGGGTAAAAAGAAACCCACAGTATAAACCAAAATAAAGTGTTCTAGAAAAAAATCCCTTAATATCTTTTCGTTCAAAAAGAAACCGTTTTATCTTTTTCTCCATAAATTATGAAGAATAAATGGAGAACTAATCTCTTTCAATAAATTGTTTCATACACATTCTTCACAAATAAAAAAGGAAACAATAAATTTGTTGTAAATATATAAAAAATATATATTGAACAATGGTTATGTTTTTGGGAAATTTCTTTGGGATAATGAGTCATTAAATAACTTATTATCCTTTTCCATTGTGCATTAAATAATCAAGAACACTTTAATTAAGATTACACTAGGATTATGTTAATAAATCATTCTTTTTATAAAATTATATAGTGTATTATATACAATGTAACGATTATTAAATAAAGAATGATAATTTCGAAATTGTTCGACTAAAAACAATGTTGTAATAGGGGAGCCATTTTTAACTTGCGTGTTTTTTGTTCTAATGCAGCTGGCAAACACTTAGACAGTTGTCTTTTATGCCTTAAGGCCAGCGCCGCACCGGCGTTACTCACTTAGCACTACCCAAAGAGATGCGTGTAGCTTGAAGATAGGTTACGGACGTGGAGTAACAATATCTCCGCTAACTTTACTATCCTGTTAGGCTAGATTAAAGTGGATTCCGAACACTGCAAAAATCCATGGCACAGCCGGGATTCGAACCCAAAAACTTGTGGTACCGAGTGCCAAAGGCCATCAGGTCCCACATTAAAAGTTCCATAAAATGATAAATTGATTGATAGTATAACTAATATTTTTCAAGTTGCATGAAGAATAAATTAATATAATGAATAGCAAAAAAGCAAAATAAAGTAAACTTTTAAGAATAAAAACAATATTCAATTGATCATGTAAAAATATAAGTATATATAAAACGTTCATTTAAATTGCTGTTATTGTTTTTAAGTTTTTTTTCTTTCTAATGTAGCTGGCAAACACTTAGACAGCTTGGTCTTGGATGCCTTAAGGCAAGCGCTGCACAGACGTTACTCACTCTGCATTACCCAGGGGGCGCGTGTCACTTGAAGATAAGCCACGGACGCGGAGTAACAATGCCCCCGCAACGCTCTACGATCCTATTAGACCGGGACCTACTAATGGGATACCGGGACCGGGATGTTTGTAGGGGGTTCGGAATCCACTTTAAACAAGTGGATTCCGAACCCCTACAAACATCCATGGCACCCTCGGGACTGGAACCCAAAACCTGTGGTACCAAGCGACAGAGCGCTAGCCACTCGGCCATTCATGCCCCATTGTTTTTAAGTAGATGTATAGATAAACAGAGTGTGTTTTTCTTTAACATTATTAATAATAATTAATCAAAAATAAATTAATATAATGAGTAGCAAAACAAAATAATGTAAACTTTTAAGAATAAAAACAATATTCATTTTATTATGCAAAAATATAATTATAGATTAAAAAAATCATAACAGCAATTTAAATGAATGTTGTAAGTAGATGCAAAGATAAATAGAACATAATTTTCTTAAACATTATTAATAATAAACACAAAAAGATAATACGATAATTTGAAAACTAATATCATTCACTTATTGAGGGAAAAAAACAGCCACACTATAATCGCAAAGTGGACTCTCAAAAAATCGCTTAATATCTTCTCTTTCATAAAGAAACCGTTTTATCTTTTCCTCCATAAATTATGAAGAAAAAATGGAGAACTAATCTCTTCCAATAAAATATTTCATACACATTCTTTACGGAAAAAATAATAAAAAAAAAATGAAACAATAGATTTGTTGTAAATATATAAAAAATGTATAATGAGTAATGAATATGTTTTTTGGGAAATTCTTTCACATCTGTGATAATGAGTCATTAAATAACAGTTATTGTCGCTTTCCATTGTGTGTATTAAATAATTAAGAATACTTTAATCAAGATTACGCTAGGATTAGGGTTATCATTATTAAATCATTCTTTTACAAAATTATACAGTACATATATACAAAGTAACGATTATTAAATACAGAATTATAACTTCGAAATTGTTCGACTAAAAATAATGTTGTAATAGGGAGCCATTTTTAACTTGCATGGTTTTTTTTTTTTTTTTTCTAATGCAACTGGCAAACACTTAGACAGTTGTCTCTTATGCCTCAAGGCAAGCGCTGCACCTACTTCACTCACTTAACACTACCCAGGAGGTGCGTGTAGCTTGAAGATATGCTATGGAAGCGCCTCCCCCCTCTCCACCAATGCTCCACGATCTTATTAGACCGGATACATGGACCGGTTTAAAGTGGATTTACGAAACACTACAAACATCCCTGACACGGCCGGACTCTAACCCGAAACATGTGGTATAGCACCCCAGTGAGTTAGCCACTCGATCATACAGGCCCAACTTTTTTATGCCATGCAAGGGCTGCGACTTTTACTCACTCAGCACAACCCAGGAGGTGAGTGTTGCTTGAAAATAAGCTACGGACGCGGAATAGCACTACTCCCGCAACTCTCTACGATCCTATGAGACCGGGACCTACGGTTAAAAAGTGGATTCGAAGCACTCACAAACATCCATGGCACCATCGGGACACGAACCCAAAACCCTGTGGCACCGAGGCATCAGGCCGCTAGGCACTCAGCGATCAGGCTTCGTATATTGCGTTATCCAACTTATTATTTATACCAGGTGTGGCCTACCCAAATGATCTTGCGGGCCACTTTGGAAATGCATCACATCTGGCAATAACATGGACTAATAAGACTACTATTACTACTACACCACACCACATCACTGTACCTAGAGCTGAGTTGTCCTTTTTTATAGTTTGGGATTGATGTGTGATTGAACTGTGTGACGCTCTACTGTCCAATGAGACCGGGACCTACGGCTTAAAGTGGATTCCGAACCACTCACAAACAGCCATGACACTTTCGGAACGCGAACCCGAAACCTGTGGTACCGAATGCCAGAGCGCTATCCACTCGGCCATCAAACTTGCATGTTATTTGGCAAGCTATTCGGTTATTATGTTTGGAGAAAAAAAACTGTGAATAGTATTAGCAACAGATGGACATTTTTTTGTTACGAGAACTTTAAAAATATTCTGCTAATTATGACTTAGAAGAACGTTTCCTTTTATTCGACAATTGAAGTGGCGATGCTTGAATGTGCTTTCAGGATAATTAGGTTAAGTTGGGTCGACTGAACCTAATTGAATGAAACCTTTTTCCTAGAAGACATTTAAGAACTACTTAAATTTCTTAAACTTCAATGTGATTTATTTTTCAGGAGGACAGGGAAAATAATTATTTTATGAACCAATTTTTAAGACATTCCTTCCTTTGGTTCGAACAAACGAGGAGCATTTTGTATTTCTTTTTTAATATGCAAGCAATCGATATAAATGTGGTCTTTTTTTGGCAACATTTTTATAAATCTTAAAATAATTTCATCGGCGGATAGTGAGATCTCAACAATATACCTGAAAAAACTTTCAAAATGCTGTAAAAAAAGAAACACTCGTCACAATGAGTTCACGTTTGATACTTGGGGGATATTGTATAGCATCAAAAACAGTTCCGATGTGTATAAATAGATGGCGCTGTAAGCGGCCTAAAGAAAGGGACTTAGAGATATTTTGATAGATTTTTAGAGATTTTAGTGATATTTTGAATGGGAATTACAACGTATTTGGCATGAGTTGCACATTACACCCACTGTAGTGATCAGCGTGCTGGATTGTTTCGATTTTTGACGGAAAAAATGACTTCCAGGTTCATTGAACAGTTGTGACACTGTGAGTGGAAAGCCCATCCACCACGGAGATGTCATACCAAATTGGATGAGAAAAATCGGTGGAATTTCTTTTTTTGATGTCGTACCGTTTCCCTTTTCTTCAAGTATCTTCAGTTCAAATGTGAGCTCATTGTGACGAGTGGTTCTTTCCACAGCATTTTGAAAGTGTGAATTTAATTATAATCACCCGGTAGATATCAAGGCTACTTTTAACTCTCACATTAAAAATAAATGAAATTTTATTCGATATTTAATTTTGACTTTTCTTTATAATGATTTTTAGAAAAAAATAATTAAAATTTAAATTTCGATACTTACTTTTCAGTAACGAGAAACCCATTTCACCCAATATAAATGTTGTAAAATACTCGTCAAATAATTTCACTTCTTATCATTCACAGCGCGTGATAATTCTGTTGTACTAATATCTTTCAACTTTTATGGCACACCTTTTTTTTTTTTTTTTATTTGAAGATATGGTAAAAGTTTCTGGAAAATATTACAATCAGAATAAAGCAATAATAATAATAATTTTTATATTTTAATGCCGAATTTCATTCAATACAGAAAAACTGCATTCATGTGTATTGGACCGTATTCCTATTCTAGAAATTTGAAGACTAATCACAGAGAAACACAACCAGTTCCTTTTAAGAATTCCATTTTAAACTTCCTCGTAATCAAAGCAAAGTCAATGAATTCTGCATCTTGTTCTTATGAATTTATCTCCTGTCGAAATCGAAATTCCAGCGAAAGTATTACCGTCCCATGAGTCATAAAGGATGCACCAACAGAAAATTCAGAATGAAGGCGTTTTAATAGAGAGTCTTCCAGCATTCGATTTTCATATCTCAGGAGAGAGGATAAGAGAATGAATCTCAACCCTCTCCAATTTCATCGAGAGATTTGTCTTTCAACAGTTTGAAAAACAAAATTCAATATTTCTCAGATATAGCATTCCCGAAATCTTCGGGGGCAATGAAAATTCACGGCACCTTTTCCTCCTGTTCTTGAGGAAAAGAATTATACTTTGGAATAATGAAGGGTATTATTTGGATCACTAGAAATTTTCGAGTTATTGGCAGTAACCCTTGTACATAAAGGCAATATTAATCTTTTCAACAAAACTAATTACCCAACCATTGGCAGTATGCTTTGATAACGACCGAGAATAAATTTAAAGATATTCGGTTACTACTACACCACGCCACATCACTGTGCCTACAGCCGAGTTTCCCTTTACAGTTTGGGAATGATGTGGGTGAGAAGAAGTCTGATTCGGCTCTGTGACGCTCAACGGTCCTTTGAGACCGGGGCCTACGGTTTCAAGTGGATTCGAACCACTACAAACATTTCATGTGACCCCCGGGATTCGAACCCTATACCTGTGGTACCGAGTGCCAGAGCGCTAGTCACTCGGCCATCAGGTCATAGATATTCGGTTACAACGGTTCAAGTCTTTTTCTCCACTCTTCCTTTCCGTACCCAGGGCTGCTTACCAGTGAAGGTGAAACATCGTGTAGGCCAACCAAAGGGTGAATACTGGAAAATTTTTCTTGGTAATTGCTCAACATGTGGGTGTCGCACGGAAGAAAACCCCAGAAAACTTTCACCAAGCAACCTTGCTATCGGCACGAGACACTTTTACATGCATTGACACAATCTTTCTAACGTTTTAATCGAGAGTCTTCCAACATTTGATTTTCATATATGAGAGAAGGTGCGAGAAGGAATCTCAACCCTCTCAATTTCGTCGAGAGATTGGTCTTTCAACAGTTTGAAAAAAAAAAACTGGATATTTCTCAGACATAGCATTCGAAATCTTCGAGGGCAATGAAAATTCACGGCACCTTTTCCTCCTGTTCTTGAGGAAAAGAATTATACTTTGGAATAATGAAGGGTATTATTTGGATCACTAGAAATTTTCGAGTTATTGGCAGTAACCCTTGTACATAAAGGCAATATTAATCTTTTCAACAAAACTAATTACCCAACCATTGGCAGTATGCTTTGATAACGACCGAGAATAAATTTAAAGATATTCGGTTACTACTACCACGCCACATCACTGTGCCTACAGCCGAGTTTCCCCTTACAGTTTGGGAATGATGTGGGTGAGAAGAAGTCTGATTCGGCTCTGTGACGCTCAACGGTCCTTTGAGACCGGGGCCTACGGTTTCAAGTGGATTCCGAACCACTACAAACATTTCATGTGACCCCCGGGATTCGAACCCTATACCTGTGGTACCGAGTGCCAGAGTTCTAGTCACTCGGCCATCAGGTCATAGATATTCGGTTACAACGGTTCAAGTCTTTTCTCCACTCTTCCTTTCCGTACCCAGGGCTGCTTACCAGTGAAGGTGAAACATCGTGTAGGCCAACCAACGGGTGAATACTGGAAAATTTTCTTGGTAATTGCTCAACATGTGGGTGTCGCACGGAAGAAAACCCCAGAAAACTTTCACCAAGCAACCTTGCTATCGGCACGAGACACTTTTACATGCATTGACACAATCTTTCTAACGTTTTAATCGAGAGTCTTCCAACATTTGATTTTCATATATGAGAGAAGGTGCGAGAAGGAATCTCAACCCTCTCCAATTTCGTCGAGAGATTGGTCTTTCAACAGTTTGAAAAACAAAAACTGGATATTTCTCAGACATAGCATTCGAAATCTTCGAGGGCAATGAAAATTCACGGCACCTTTTCCTCCTGTTCTTGAGGAAAAGAATTATATTTTGGAATAATGAAGGGTATTATTTGGATCACTAGAAAATTTCTAGTTATGGGAACTAGTTAGCCTTTCTAGTTAGACCTTGGGCATAAAGGCAATATTAATCTTTTCAACAAAACTAATTACCCATCCATTGTCAGAATGCTTTGATAACGACTAGGAAAAAAATTTGAAGACATTTGGGTATAATGATTCACGAGCCTGATGAATAATGTTCACATAGGTGGCAATAGTCTTTAGGAAGTACTAGTCTTATTCTGGGCAGTAGTCTTATTACGGACATGATGGCCGAGTGGCTAGCTCTCTGGTTCTCGGTACCACAGGTTTCAGGCTCGAATATCAGCAGTGCCATGGTTGTGTTTTAGTGTTTCGGAATCCACCTTTAAGCAGTAGGTCCCGGTCTCACATGACAGTAGGCATCATAGAGCCCAGTCAGACTTCTTCTCCCCACATCCTTCCCGAACTGTAAAGAGGCAGCTGAGCTCTAGGCACAGTGATGTGATGTGTAGTGTGGTGTGGTGTAATAGTAGTTACAATTATGCAAATCTTTCTCCACACCTCATCCCCGTATTTAGGGCTTCTTACCAGTAAGGATGACACAACGTGTGGGTGAACCAACGGGTGAATAATGGAGTGCTTTTATCTATAATCGCTCCACATCTGAGTGTCGTATGGGAGAAAACCCCAGAAAATTTCCACCAGGCAACCTTACTATCGATAGGAGACGCTTTTACATGCATTGACACAATCTCTATAACAATCTCTCTAGCGTTCTAGAGTCTTCCAGCATTTGATTTTCATATCTCAGGGAGAGGGAATCTCAACCCTTTCAGGAGCTCTGCAATTTCGTCGAGAGGTTTGTCTTTCAACAGTTCGAAAAACAAAACTGAATATTTCTCAAAGTTTTCTCTCAGAGAGTTTTCGGGTGTTATGAAAATTCACGGCATCTCTTGTTCATGAGGAAAAGAATTATATTTTGGAATAATGAAGGGTATTATCTGGAGCACTAGAAATTTTCTAGTCATAGGCACTAGCCCTTGTGCATAAAGATATCCTAGGCGATATTAATCTTTTCAACAAAACTAATTACGCACGGGCCTGAATGGCGGAGTGGATAAAGCTCTGGCGCTCGATACCACAGGTATCGGATTCGAGTCCTGATGGTGCCATGGATTTTGAGTGGTTCGGAATCCACTTTAAACCGTAGGTCCCGGTCTACCATTATGGAAGAACGTTGCGGGGGTAGTGTTACTCCGCGTCAGTAGCTTTTCTTCAAGCTACGCGCACCTCCTGGGTAGTGTTAAGTGAGTTACGTCGGTTCAGCGCTTGCCTTAAGCCATCAAGACAACTGTCTAAGTGTTTGCCAGCTGCATTAAGAAACTAATTACCCATCCATTGGCAATATGCTTCGATAACGACCGAGAATAAATTTAATATTCAGTTACAAATGATGGCCAAGTGGCGAGCACTCTGGTTCTCGGTACCACAGGTCTCGGGTTCGAATCCCCGGCGGTGCCATGGATGCTTTAGTGGTTCGGAATCCACTTTAAGCAGTAGGTTCTTGTCTCATAGGACTATAGAGCGTCACAAAGCCTAATCTGACTTCTCCCCCACATCCTTCCCAAACTGTAAAGGGGCAATTCAGCTCTAGGCACAGTGATGTGGTGGGGTGTGGCGTAGTAGTAGTTACAATGATTTATGTCTTTTCTCCACATCTCATCTCCATACCTTGGGCTCCTTACGATGAGTTTAGATTAAACATCGTGTGTAGGCCAACCAACGGGTTAATAATGGAGGACTTTTATAGGTAACACATCTGGATTTTCTCCCATACGACACTCAGAAAACCTCCACTAGGCAACCTTATTATCGATAAAAGCGCTTTTACATGCATTGGCACAATCTCCACTGAGTCACTTCGTTTCTTAGAACAGTCATTATAACAATTCCCTCAACTGACTCGAACCTCATCTCTCCTACCCATTAGCAGCGGCCTGGGGGTCAATTGGCTACCGTTCTGGATATAGGTACCATAGGCCTCAGGCTCGAATTCTGACGGGGGTTTGGCATGCGTGTTTGTGGTTCGGAATCCACGTTAAACTGTAGGTCCCGATCTAATTAGCCTGAAGTGTGAACAAAATGACCGTAGTGCGACAAAGCAAACCAAATCGAACCTGTCCACTAGCTGTGGATATTGCTACTAGGCTACGAATCAGGCGTATTGTACACTCCACTGTGTTTCCATGTACTATTTTAACGTTAACAAATCCCACAATAGGGTATTTTTAAGCACAGCATCTAACACACTTGGGAACATCATTACCAGCTACTCTTTTGCCAGTAACATTAGTGACTTGCAGTCCGAACTCTACGCAGACCTTGTGCAGATGCTAGCATTGCTGTGTTTCAATCAATGTTTTGCATTACTTTGTTTCCTCCCCACTCTCTTCTACAAATCTGTTCACAGCAATGTTTTCCCACATTACACCTCTTTTCATGCGGTTAGCTTGGAGAATTTGCTACACCCTTTCCAGATGTCCTGGCCCACCGCATTTGTTGCACGTTGGGGTCACAATATGGCCGACCATGAGGCTTGATTTGGTTTATCGCTCTATGATCAAGATGTGAACACGAGGGCTAATTAGACCGGGACCAACGGTTTAAAGTGGATTCCGAACCAAACACAAACATCCATGCCACCACCAGGATTCGAACCTGACGCATGTGATACCAAAGCCAGTGCTCCAGCCACTTGGCCACCAGGCCGCTCAACCATGATACAGTCCTTGAAGTAGCCACACAAGACAGCTCTTTTTGCTTTCACAATTACTGTTTTTGTGCTGGAAGCAGTTTCAAGGGAAGCATTGCCTGGGTCCACTTCTTCGTTTAAAACGTTCCACGCTTACTCTGAGATGGAGTGTTCATGCCAACTTCGTAAATGGGTGAATTGGGTTCATTTCTTGGCAGCGCAGTTTGCCACAACGGGAACGGCGTCTTAGTCCTATTTTTCACTCGGGCAACTTTCTCTGTGGTGAACCCCACCTGGTTTAGGGATTATTCCATTTCTTGAGCAGGTATATCAAGTGGCAAGTCTTTGAGGACGGTCTTGAAACGTCGTTTAATACTCTTAGGAGAAATCTTAAAAATGCATTTCTCTCGAATACAGAAGTGAGAGAAAAAGTTTTCAATGCAACCTCCCACACACTCTGTAGCGTCGAAGGAGTGATTGGAGTGAAAAGATTTCGCATCCCCAATAGGGAATAAAGTTCGTCAACTGGAGTCTCGCCAATGAAAACACAGAGTAAGGTTCAAACAGAGTTTGGGCATCGGTGATGCCATTCAAAGGACTTCAAACCCGTCACGTGAGGGTTATCCGTTGGCGCATTGTGGCTGAGTTTTTAATGCAACCACCCACATGCTTGGTAGTGTGATTGGAACAGTTACAAAGGTTTAGCAACCGCAACGGAGCAACGAGGTCCTCAATGGAATCTCGGAAATGAAAACACAGAAAAAGAATAAAATAAAAGGTTCATAATGGTCGTCAGCTAGAGGCTTCAAACTTTCCATGTGACGGATATCATTGAGGCAGTGGGTCTGAGTGTTTGTTAGAGATTCTTTTTAAAAGTGTGCTTATGCCTCACGCATCACTTCTGACCCTACATTCCTATACAAAAATGTTGTAATTAGCTTCACCACCCTTCAAAGTGTGTGTGTCCTCCATGACCACTGAATAACAATGTATCTATAGGCTCTTTGCTGGTGACAAGTATCCCTGCCTCAAAGTCTTTTAATATGACTTTTTCTGAAAGGATTTCGCACCTCTGTTAAACCTCAAATCGTAATAGAACTAGATTTTCAAAAGAAAAGTTTTGCTGGTATTTTTTAAAACTTCTGTTGCCTCATGGATAAATAGCTCCATGTGCATAGTCAAAAAAGAAAAAGAAAAAAATCTAAGTGGATACCAACACCCGATAATGTAAACATCCTGTCTGCGTGGGCGTGAGCTGAGTGGAGGGAGAAAGAAATGTAACACCAGCAGAGTGCTTTTGGTTTCGAATACAGGAGTTGTGTCTTTTACAATCCACAACGTGTTTATATAAGAAGTTGTTATGTCTAAGAATAAAAATTATTGAAAATTTGAATCTTGTGGAAGAATTTTGTTTTTTATTATAAGCTTCACTCAGTTCTTAGATGATTTTTTAATATGCAAAACAGATCGCAAATGAATTAAATAACAAAGAAATTAAGAATTCGGAAAACTTTTCTGTATTCTACTTCAAAACTAAAATCATTTTTTGTATCTTTTTATATATTTTATAATATTAATCATAAGAAAAACTTTTCAGTTATACAATCATAGATTAGGGGCCTGATAGCCGAGTGGCTAGCGCTCTGGCGCTCGGAACCACAGGTTTCCAGTTGGAATCCGGCGGTGCCATGGATATTTGTAGTGGTTCGGAATCCACTTTAAACCTTAGATTCCGGTCTAACATGAGCGTAAGGAATTGTTACTCCGGGTCCATAGCTTATCTTCAAGCTACACGCACTTCCTGGGTAGTGAGTAACGTCGGTGCAGCGCTTGCCTTAAGGCATCAAAGACAAGTGTCTAAGTGTTTGCTAGCTGCATTAGAACAAAAAACAATCATAGAGCAATGACGTACAGAAACATTCTTTTGGTAAAGACTAAAACCGGAAATTTAAAAACAAATATTTAAGCTAATTTCTATAAGCACTCCCAATAACTAAAGCCACACATCATTAAAATTCATTACTACGGATATTTGAAAGGAAAAGATCAAAATGTAATAAATTATGTTCCTAAAATTAATGATACTCAAACATTTAAGTTTCATTTGTAAATGTCAAGGACAGAAAAGCGAAATTAAAAAAATTTAAAACGTTACATGAATTCGACACAAATATTCCACTTAATTATGTCAATAAAATATACATTCGAAATTCTTTGCATTTTCACGAACATTAGAGTGGTACCTCCAAATGGAATGTAAATTTAGGCGGTAAAATATATTTGCTTTTTACTAGTTTACGAATAGTTTAAAGAGCCCTTGCGTCTTAAACATTATTCATGAAAGTCGGTGAATGTAGCCACATCAAACACATTTAAAAATGTATACGCTTATTTAAACATTGAAGAGATATATTTTAAAATGGAATGCTCTTTCCTTTTAAGGAAATATTCTTAAAAAAGAAAGAATCTTCCAGTTGCAAGAATTACTTCCCCTGCAGTAGAAACAATTTGTAATTGGGGAAATAAATAATATTAGGTTGAGGAAAAAGAAATCCATTATTTTTACGTGAACTTCAACATGTTTCGATTACCAATTTTGGTCAAATATGCACCGTTTTGTTCTATAATTTGTTGCCACTTTAAAGATAGTTTCATAATGCGTCTTTCATAGAAATCCTTTTTTGTTATAATGCAGCTGGCAAACACTTAGAAAGTTGTCTTTGATGCCTTAAGGGGAGTACAGCACCGACGTTACTCACTTTGCACTACCCAGGAGATGCGTGTATCTTGAAGATAAGCTACGGACGCGGAGTAACAATACCCCCGCAACGCTCTACGATCCTGTTAAGCCATTTAAAGCGGATTCCGAACCACTAGAAACATCTATGGCACCCTCGGGACTCGAACTCGAAATCTGTGGTATGGAGCGCCAGAGCTCTAGCCACACGGCCAATCAAGCCCTCATAAAAGTCTTTATTGGCGAAAATCTCTACTAATCGATTTTCCAATCTTCTCTTGGTGCCAATGTTCTCTGACGAGTGCTAACACGCCGGCCATTTCTGTGATTTTATCGAACATTTTCGGTAATGGGCCTACCTGTGCGAGGTGCATCCTTAAGATCAAAAATACTTGAATGGAATCTACGAAACCAAAATTTCGCATAATTGGTTGTTACAGTATCAGGACCACACACACCATTCACAATTTCAGACGCTTGGCTTGCAGTTTCGCTTTTATCAAAGAAAAACTGTGAAATGTACCGAATTTTCTTTTTTGTTGACTTCCATTTTTAGCATCCTGTAACTCACAACTACATGGACTAAACAAAAAAACAGCAAAATAATTTTTTATTGCGAAATGTTACCTTTTCAACGAGCATAAATCTGAAATTGTTTGTTTGATACTTTACGAAATACTTTTGGAAAAATTGTATATCGGTCCCTACAGCCATCTATCGAAAAAATAATGGATTTCTTTTTCCTCAACCTAATATTTATCAAATGTAGGCTGCTGCACTCATTAATTATGCAACGCACAATGAATGCAGAAGCCTGCATGCTCGCTTTTATTAGATTTGTGCAAAAGTAAATGCAGTTTTTAACGAACCATTACAATCCATGTTCGCTAACCCACAAGTCTATTTATTGTGGTGCCGCTTTGCGTCCCATTTTGAATTCGCACAACAAGGCAACTCAAATTTGCTTTCAATGCCTCGATACTTTGACAGCCTGAAAAACACCGAACCATCAGCATAAATCGGCAGAGTGAAATGGTACATTAAATGGATATAAATGAGGTACAACACTATGGGATAAAAACATATTGTAAAACATCTGCCAACTTCTTCATAAAGTCGCCAAATAGACAAAATTGTAGCAAAACTTGGCGATATTTTAATTCGAAATTAATTTTAAAAAATACAAATTTCTCAGTAAATCAAGCCCATTCCGCTAGTATAACGATAAGTAACTTTTACACAAAGCGAATATTCGTAACAAATTGAACTGTTTTCCAAGCATATATGACTCAAGCAAAATTGAGGGCCTGAATAGCTGAGTGGCGCTCGGTACCACCGGTTTCGTATTCGAGTCCCGGCGGTGCCATGGATGTTTGTAGTGGTTCGGAATTCACTTTAAGCTGTAGGTCCCGGTCTAATATGACTGTAAGAGCGTCAATGGAGCAAAAGTCAGACTTCTATCTACGGGCGCTCCATCGCAACAGAAGCTGCCCCTTTCCCTTCCCTCCATCCATGAGTAGATCACTCATGGGATGTCCGCCCCGCACTGCAGGACATTGAGAATTAGTCACAATAACAACAACAACAAAATTGAAACCAATTTAATTTAGGTAGGGTCCCAAGTCGTCAAGTTGAGAAACAAGAGTGCTTTCCCTAGAGCCGCGTAAGCACATCTTTCTGTCCCAACTCCCTGGGGGTTGAGGGCTCAGTTGGTAAAGATGGTTGCTACACTGGAAATTCTGAGAATTGAGAATTTTTTTCAATTCTTCTAAAAACTCCTGAAAGTGTAGGAGTTGCTGAACAAGTTTGGTTGCGAACTCTTTGTTGATTTCTGTCGTTGATCGTGGTGGAGAATACAAAGATTGGAAAGACGGATTGTGTTGCAATAAAATAATTTAGTAGACATTTTTTTATTTATTTATTTTTTCTGTTCAAGTTTCTGTAATATTTAAAACCCATGTTTTTAAACTTTTTCAGGGTCGTTTATTTTACAGCGAGCAGAAAAAGACTTCATTTTTTGCTTTTTTACGATTTATTTATTTTATATTGATAGTAATTTATGGAATTCATTTTATATTGATAGAAATGTATAGAATTCATTTTATATGGATAGGATCGTTAGAAAAAAGAGGGGGGCGGGGAGAAACAATAAAATGCATAAAAGCTGTAACATCTGCCTGGGTGGTCGCTGTTAAGTGACTATAAAATTAAGTACAAAAATATAGGTTTTCAAGAATACTTTGAAGACTTTGTTTGCAAGTGACTATAACAATAATAAAAATAGGAAAGGGGATTTATTGTTCGGAGAGATAAACTATGAGGGGGGTATTCTGATGAAAACAAACATTTTTTTGTATAGTAAGGTCGGAAGTGACGCGTTTGAGGTGCGGACACAAAAATGAGCCGACAATAAAAGCATTGTTCATTGACACAATCATTGCAAAGTGCTTCTTTGATTCAATTCTTGCAATAAAGGTTAAAAATGGCAACCACCCACAGTGACGCATACTTAGTAGAGTCGAAGGTTTGGTTTGGTTTGCCGTTCTATGGTCATCTTGTGCACATTTTAGGCTAAACAGACTAGGACCTACAGTTTAACGTGGATTCCAAACAACCAACAGACATCCATGCCACCACCAGGATTAGAACCTGCAGCCTGTGATTCCAACGGCCAGACCACTAGCCTGTTGGCCGTCAGGCCGCAGTGTCGAAGGAGTGATGGGCGAACAGTTCCGAAGATTTCGCAGCCGCAATGGAGCAAAAGAGGTCCTCAATGGAGTCTCGAAAATGAAAACACAGATTAAGAATAAAATTTCATCGGGGTTGTCAGCCAAAGGACTTCAAACTTGTCATGTGACGGATATCCATTGAAGCAATGGGTCTGAGTGTTTGCGAGAGATACGTTTGAAAGGGTGTTAGTGCTTCAATACGTCACTTCCAGCCCTACATTCCTATATAAAAAATGTATGTTGTTGTTTCTAATGCAGCTGGCAATACAGAAGTTAATCTTTATGCCACAGACAAAGGCTGCCCCATTGTGACTCATTTAGTACTACCCATGGGGGAGGGGCGGGTAGCTTTGAAGATAGGCTACGGACGCGAGTAACACAACCTCCATAACGCTCTACGATCTTATAAGACCGGACCTACGGTTTAAAGTGTATTACAAACCACTGCAAACATCCATTGTACCACCGGGGTTCGAATCCGAAACCTCGGACCATCGGACCATCATGGTCGGCCATCAGACCCCTCTAAAATCTGTGTTTTAGTAAGCCTTACCGCCCCTCATGATTAAATGGTTCCTAACAATCTTTGCAGATGAATATCCCGATCCAATTCCCATGTAGAATTATTGATGTTATTAGATTTAGAAACTAGTGTAAGAAAGCACCTATTGCAGGAAATTGTGGAAATCCTTCGAAAAATGTTTAATCAAACTTTTGATGTGTATTTTGTGATGCTCCAGAGAGTCCATTAAGAAATGTCTTTTGCAGGATGCTTTATAATCTAGCCTTATAAGAGCAACTTCCGTGCGATGCCAGTAGTGAAGTAGTTAGTAGTACCTTTCCTTTCATCCAACGAGGTCGCCATGACGGCTATTTATAACTCAGGTAACTAGTTGTGTGTCAATTTAAGACGTTCCTTGCAATAGATGTTCCTCCCAACCCCTGTTTTTATTGAACCTGGCACTTGTGTTTATTTTGTGTGTGTGAGATTTTTCAAAAATTTTAAATAAGCCAAAATGTGATTGCAATCAACTGTTCTTGTTACAAATGACAATAACTTTTCACGAATAAAATATGGAATTTGAACGAAAAATACCATCACGCCGTTTGTTTGATGGAGTGTTTATGCAGTTAATAGGACGACGGACATAATTTCATGAGTTGATGTGTAACCCTTCTAGTGTAGGAACGAAGAGAAAACAAATACCGTAATTTCTTGCCTGTAAATATGTAAATTATATTTTAATACTAAACCTTAGAATATCTTGGTGAGGATTATCAGTCCATGTTTTGGGGACTTTTCGAGAAAAAAAAATCAACCTTTTCAGGGACGATTTTTCACAGTGAGAAAAAGAAATCCCTTCCTTTTTTCGTAGCTTTATCACGATTTCTTCATCTTATACTGATAGAAATTCAAAAGTAAAAAATAAATAAATAAATAAATAAAAATAATCCTAATAATAATGCCCTAACACTATAAAGTCCTTAGTACGATTGCTGAGCGTTCATAGTAATTTATAAGCGAAATTTACTCATTATTATTTCTGGCTTAAATTATTAAAACTAAATGTTTAATAAATGCTGTACTATTTTTATCCAATGTAAGCGATTGGTTCCAATAATCACTGACAATCACAAATTTTAGTTTAAGCTATTTTATTGCTGTAAAGCATTAGATTTGTATTTGTCATTTTGACAGAGTCTGTAGTTAATAATTCATTATCAAATTTTTGTCCTCTTTATTACTACTACATCACATCACTGTGCCTAGAGCTGAGTTGTCCCTTTACAGTTTGGGAATGATGTGGGTGAGAAGAAGACTGATTGCGTTCTGTGGCGCTCTACAGTCTTATGAGATAGGGACTACGGCATAAAAGTGGATTCCGAACCACTACAAACATCCATGGCACCAGCGGGATTCGAACCAGAAATCTGTGGTAGCGAGCGTCAGCCACTCGGCCATTAGGCCGTAACAATAGTAATTATAATCATCAAAAACTATATGTCTACATAGGTGGCCAAGGGTGTCAAGAGGTTCAAAGATTTTTTTCCCCCAAACTGAAAAAATTGGCCAAGTGTTTTGAGTGAAGAAAATGAATGCTATTGTAAACATAAAGAGCAAATTTTATTAACATTGAATACGACGTAAGGTTGCCATACTTACGAATTAAGTTATAATTAAAAAAAACGTATACAAAAAAGTAAACATTTCTTAAGTAAGGCCTCACTAATTTTGAAATTGATATCATCTCCGACCCTAGAAATGTGGCCCGATGGCCAAATGGTTAGCTCTCTGGCCCTTGGTACCACAGGCTCCAGGTTCGAATCCTGTCGGTGGCATGGATGTTTGTGAGTGGTTAGAAATCCCCTTTAAACTGTAGGTTCCTGTCCAATTAGTCTAAAAGTGTGCACAAAATGACCGTAAAACGAAAAACCAAATTTAAACCAAACCGACCCATGAGAGGATCACAAACTGTTGAAAAATATTGTCTCTTATTTTTACCACTCATTTTAAATCTATACGTTTTCTTTACACTTTGAAAAAATATTTGTATGATATCAGAAATGCATTCTTATCAAAAGGTATGAAATTCTTGTCATTCGTAATCGAGGCGATCACTTTGGCTTACCCCTAAACAATAAGTTTCCTTTAAATAAACTCATGTTGTGTTGTGAGCCGTGTTTTGTTTATGTACTCCTTATGTGTGCTTTTCATCTCTTTTGTTGTTGTTGTTACTGTGGTTGTGTTGAGTGTTCCTCTTTTGGTTAGATGTTTTGCAAGAAAACCATGTTTTAAAAAGTTTTAAATGGAACTATTGTTATAATCGAATTGACATGGATGTTTTTTTTTTCGCATATATTTTTTGTTAAATGTTGTTGCTGTTTTTAAAAAATTACGACATAATTTTTTAGCAGTTGATATTGTATTTCTTCTTGTAAAAAAGTGCATCACCATTTTTTATTTATTGCTTTCAATATCTTTATTTATTGTTTTTGTAGTTTCCTTTCTAAATGTTCGTTTTTATTTTTGTAGTGTGTTTTGCCTGAAAACTGTATTATGCATGAGATGTGTTAGTTGACTAGTCAAAAAAAATTCCTATTCAATGTATATTAATTCTGTTTTAATTAATGAATACTAATGAATATTATTCTGATTTAATTAATGAATACTAATGAATATTATTCTGTTTTTTAATGAATAATATGAATATTATTCTGATTTTTTGAATACAATGAATATTATTCTGTTTTTCATATTCTGTTTTTAATTAATAGGCAACATGTTTTTACAAGTGATGTTTTCGTTTTTTTATAACGAATTTTTTTTTATGAAATCAAAAATTAAATAAATAAACCGCCTAGAGAATTCATCTCATTGTAATATTTTTTACATTGTAATATATATATATAAAAAAAAGAACCACTCGTCACAATGAATTCACTTTTGAACTGAAGATACTCGAAAAAGGAGGAAACGGTACGATATCAAAAGTGTATTAATAGATGGCATTGTAAGCGGCCTAAAGAAAGTGAATTCGGCTACCAAGGATATTTTTGAATCAAAATTACAACGTATTTGGCATGAGTTGAACATAAAACCAACTGTAGTGTTCAGTGTGCTGAATTCTTTCAGTTTTTGAGGGGGAAAAAGGTCTTCAAGTCAATCAACAGTTGCGAGGCTGTTAGTGGAAAGCCCACCACAGCAAGGTCATACCCAATTGGATTGGAAAAATCGGTGGAGCTTTTTTTTTTTTTTTTTTTGATGCCATATCGTTTTCTCCCAAGTATCTTCAGTTAAAATTTGAACTTATTTTCGACGAGTGGTCCTCTTTTTCAGAGTTTTGAAAGATTGGCCATATATATTAATATACTAGAGCTCTTTTTATTTCTAAAAATATTCTGATATTCTAATATTTCTAAAATAAGACTACTATTCTAAAGACGACTTACTAAAAACTCTATTCGTAATAAGACTACTGCCACCTATGTGAACATTATTTTTGTACATTTATTACTTTTTCTGATTCTGAGTTGATAAAAAATGAATAAAAATTTATTAAACAGGAAATCTATTCATACAAGAATGGCTAATGAAAAATCTAGTTCAATTGTAAAACGTGGTGCAAAGTGCAAACTATTGTACTGAATTATATTCCGATCATCATCATCAATACGAAAATTGTTAGTCGAAGATTGTTGTTGTTGAATTAATACGAGAATTGTTGTCGGAGATTGTCATGTCAATGACACCCCTTGTTTTGGATCTCATAGGAATGCAAGTCCTAATAGTCACAATGAATTGCTTGACAAAGATTGAAATATTTTATACATTGAAATATATAACAACTATAATTATGTTAAACTAACAAATATAAATTGAAGAAAAGAATCCATGAGAAAGATAACCTTCCCTTAGAAAATAGGTTGACTTTCGCTTAGAACACATTTGCATCCTTTTTAGAGTTTAAAATGAAATAGATTTTTGTGCTACGAAATGCTTATACGTATACTTATTCTTTTGAAAATCTTTGTAAAAATATCATTATTCACTAACAAATCGACAGATACGAATTATGAATCCTTATTTACAAAAGAATCGATAGATACTAATTATGAGCCCTTATTTACAAAAAGAATGATGGATACGAATGATGAGCCCATATTAAAAAAATCGATAGATACGAATTATGAGTCCTTATAAAAAAATTCGATAGATACGAATTATGAGCCCTTATTTTTAAAAATCGATAGATACGAATTCTGTGCCCTTATTTTAAAAAAAAATTCGATAGATACAAATTATGAGCCCTTATTTAAAAAAAATCGATAGATACGAATTCTCAGCCCTTATTTTAAAAAAATTCGATTGATACGAATTATGAGCCCTTATTTAAAAAAAAAAAAAATCGATAGATACGAATTATGAGCCCTTATTTAAAAAAATCGATAATACGAATTATGAGCCCTTAAAAAAAAAAAATTTCGACAGATACGAGTTAAGAGCCCTTACTAAAAAAATCGATAGATACGAATTATGAGCCCTTATTTAAAAAAAAAATAGATACTAACTATGAGCCCTTATTTAAAAAAATTCGATAGATACGAATTAAGAGCCCTTACTAAAAAAATCGATAGATACGAATTATGAGCCCTTATTTAAAAAAAAATTCGATAGATACTAATTATGAGCCCTTATTTAAAAAGAAATAGATAGTACGAATTCTCAGCCCTTATTTTTAAAAAAATTCCATTGATACGAACTATGATGATACAAATTATGAGCCCTTATTTAAAAAAAATAGATATGTATTATAGCCCTTATTTAAAAGAAATAGATAGTACGAATTCTCGAGCCCTTATTTAAAAAAATTCCATTGATACGAACTTGAGCCCTTATTTTAAAAAAATCGATAGATACGAATTATGAACCCTCATTTAGGAAAAATCGATATATACGAATTATGAACCACTTTTAAAGAATTAAGTCACTTGACTGTTTCTTTTTTAATAATTCAAAATCAGGGGAAAAAGCTAATTTTAAAATGACATTTTATAAATTGAATTATAATTTAAGATTTGAGCTAGTATTACCTACACAGTAATTGAGGACCTTTCATTTCTATGGTTTAAATAATGAAGAAGCTCGTTTTCATAAATTACCAATTAGCAGTTCTTCTTGAAATTTGAGGTATTATTCATCTATTTTTTTTTTTTTCTACTTGGCTAGAGAAAAGTGTCAAAATTCATTCCTAATGTCGGGTTTTTTTAATACATTTCTTAGAGTCAATTATACGTAACTCAATATAAAATAAAGATCTTACCGTTCCATAATGAAAGAGGTGATTAGGGTCCACAGGTTTCGGGTTCAAATCCCGGCGGTGTCCTGAATGTTTGTAGTGGTTCGAATCCACTTTAAACAGTAGGTCCCGGTCCCATATGACCATAGAGCATCTCAGAGACCAGTCAGACTTCTCACTCACCCATATCATTCCCAAACTATAAAGGGGCAACTCAGCTCTAGGAAGTGATGTATTGTAGTAGTAATCCACGTTAAACAGTATGTCTCGGTCTGATTAATCCAAAGTGTGCACAAAATGACCGTCAATGAGTGACAAACCAAACTAAACTTGCATTTATTCCATCATGAGTTGTATTCCTTTTAAAGGTGAAATATCCTTGTGGAAAAGAAGAATTGCAAGGAACAGAAAATGTGATCAAATCTTCCACTCAATGCAAAGTAGTATTCAGGAAGGTTCAACATCCTGTAAATCTTGACAAGTAATTCGATGATATCAAATAGAAAATCAATGTTTGTTTCTAGTCTCCGAGGCCTTCTAACTCAGACTTTCGTAGAGACTGATTTTTCCTTGTTAGATGCAACTCAGACTTTCATAGCTCCGATGCATGGGCAGCTGTTGATTCATCTGCTTTTTGCTAAAGCGACCTCCATGAAACTTTTTCTTGGGAAATCTTATAAAACTTCTTTCCCTTATGTCAATGAAATAAGAAATAATGAGAACATAACGGAAAAATAAGAATGTAAAACAAAGCAGCATATCAAAACTGGAACGTTGAAACAACACTATAAGCAAGAATGTAAACATCCCCTCAAAGTGAAACTGCTGTTGCCATTCATTTTAAGATAAAACTCTAAAACATATATAAAAAAAAAGATTTTGACTTGTACAATGAGCAAACAAATCAAACTCTGTTTTCCTAGGTCGGTAATAAGTAAATAAAGAAAGAAAAAAAATAAATTCCAGTTCTCACAATGACTTAGAACACACTTTCGGTATGAAAAAAAAATTACGAGCTAATATTAAAATTCCGGACCTGATGCCTGAGTGGCTAGCGCTCTGGCGCTCGGTACTCGATTCGAGTCTTAGTAGTGCCAAGTGGGACTGACGTGACAAATGTGAAATTTTGAATTGATTTTCTGCATTTTCTTTTAACTACTTTTTTTTTTTTTGGCGATGATTAAAGTTTCACGAAATTTTGTCTCTTTTTTTGTACTCGGGCTATTTCTATCCATTTGGCCTACCCTTCATCTAAATTATTTTATTTTAAAATCGTCTCTGTGTCCTCAACACAGAATTGACCTTAGAAGATTTTTATAAGATAAGAACAGGACCGTTGTCTGACCATTAGATAGTGGCCCATTGATAAAATGTGGAGACCTGATGGCCGAGTGGCTGGCGCTCTGGGGCTCGGTACCACAGGTTTCGGGTTCGAATCCCGACAGTGCCATGGATGTTTGGAGTGGCTCGGAATCCACTTTAAACCATATGACCGTAGAGTATCACAGAGCCAGAGCTATCAATCAGACTTCTCATCCACATCATTCCCAAACTGTATTGGCTACTCAGCTCTAGGCCCTGTGATGTGATGTGATGTGATGTGGTGTGATGTTGTAATATTGATAGGATGTAAAGGGTTGTTTAGGTTGCTGCCGTTTTAGTTACTACTGTGGTATTTGTGGCAGCATCTCGAGTCGATGGCTATTCTACCAGGTTTTTCTTCCGCACTGCAAGTAAATGCGATTCTCATAAGACTCCTCCTGAAAGACAATATCATCAAGATTGGACTGTTCATCATATGCGTGAATCAAGATGTCAACTGATATTCAACAGAAATACGGGATTAATGTGTAATACCGTCCTGTAAAATGGCTACCTCTTTAAAAGACAACTGCTCTCATTTCGCTCAGACAGCCCGGGATGCCAATAAATTCATCGTCTTCAGCACTAAGATATGCTAAGAAGATCCTTTAACTGTCCCCTCCATTGCAATTTTATGCAAGCACTGACAATCGAGGACTCCCAACTGACTTTTGGTGGTCTGGTGGCTAGCGCTCCCGTTGGTACCACCGGTTTAACCCAAAGTATGTACAAGATAATTTTGAGTCGATTACTTGGAGGAAATTCAAATTGAAAATGACGAACCTGGTGCAGGTTTTCTGGGGACTGGCCGACGCTCTACTTCTTAAGTCGCTTTTAGACGACAGAGCGAAACAAGCGAGCAGTCTGGTTCCGAGCGTTTCCGACCGACCGCGACAAACAAGTCACCTCTCTCTGTAAATGACAGCTGGTCCCTTCACTATGCGGGAAACTGAGACAAACTGTTTAATTGTTTGGCGAAAACGACTCGGTTTTTTCTAATGCTGCTCGCAAATACGTAGACAGTTAATCTTCCTGCCACGAGCAAGGGATGCACCGCTGTTGCTCATTTAGCACTACCCAGGGGTGCGTGTAGCTTGAAGATAGGCTACGGACGCGGAGAAACACTACCCCACCAACGTTCTACGGTCTTATAAAACGAGGACCTGCGGCTTAAAGTGGATTCCGAACCACTCCAAACATCCATGGAACAGCTGATGGCTCGAACCCGAAACCTGTGGTACCGTAGAGAAACCTGTGAAATCAGAGCGCTAGCCACTCGACCATCAGGCCCCCGAAAACGACTCGTGTCTCTCGTTGTCTCGACTGGAGGAGGCTTTAAAGGATAAGTTTTAAAGCGAAAGATTTTTTTTTACTAAAATCGAAAATGTGCATTGTTACAACCATAATCCATAAGTTTTTTATTTTATTTTATTTATTTATTATTATAGAAATTGAAGTAGAATCAGAAATAGGATTTATCCCCAAAGCTTTCGAGGTCATTATATGATACCACTGAAAAAGTATTCCATTGCATGTATTTAAAAAAAAAAATAACGAAAAGCCAATGTGCCAACATGAAATTGCTGTGGATAAAAGGGTTGTTCATCAACCTTATGTTTCTTATTAAAAAATCCTTTATCAATGATGCTGTGGCGCTGTTATTTAATCTTTTAAAGTTGATTGCACGTGTGACAAACATTATATCCTATGTAGAAATATATATATACAGGGCGATTATAATTAAAGTCACACTTTTAAAATGCTGCAATAAAAGAACCACTCGTCACAATGAGATCAAATTTAAACTGAAGATGCTTGAAGAAGGGTGTAACGGTACGGCATCAGAAAAACTTTCAAAGTGAACTAATAGATTGCGCTATGAACTGCATGACGAAAGTGGATTGGGCTACCAATGAAGACGTATTTGGCATGAGTTGCACATTAAACCAACTGTAGTGTTCAATGTGCTGAATTGATTCGGTTTTAGACGGAAAAAATGACTTCCAAGTCATTCAACGGTTGTGGCACTGTTAGTGAAAGGCCCATTCACCACGGCAATATCGGCATTGAATAAGAAAAAATAAGTTTTTAATTGCCCTTGGGCCAAATACTGCATATAAAGGAACAATTAAAACCGCCTGTTAATTACTGCTGATGCCATACCATTTCTCCCTTCTTCAAGTATCTTCATTTCAAATTTGGACTTATTATGACGAGTGGGACTCATTTTGATGATTGAACTCATTGCGACAATTTTTACAGCCTTTTGAAAGCGGGACTTTAATTGTAATCGCCCTGTATATATCATATATAGAATATCACGAATGAACTCGTGTTTCCATCAAATTAAAATAAAGTAACCGCAAAGATTCGTTTTTTGTTCAGAATTAAAAATGATTTTCTGAACAAGTTATATCGTGGTGACCAGAAAAGATACAAATATGAGTTACAAATATTCCCGAGAAATCAAATTAGCATCATGTATCTCCTGACCCATCTGCGAGATAGTAAAAGACACCGAATCCAATGTAGAACATGCATTAATGCTAGGTATGGCAAAACGCTCGTTTCAGTCCAGTATTACAATGTTAATATCCTCACAAGTAAAATTTTCTTATTTCATGAAGAGATACTCGATGCACTACGTCATGAGATTAATATCCTCACCAGCGCCCACGTCTGTAATTGACGAGTGTTAACATACACTGAAGTGATAAAAGTCATGGGATACCTCTTAATATCGTGTCGGCCCTCCTTTCGCCCGGCGAAGTGCAGCAACTCGACGTGGCATGGACTCAACAAGTCGTTGGAAGTCTTCTGCAGGAATATTGAGCCATGCTGTCTCGATAGACGTCCATAATTGTGAAAGCGTTGATGGTGCAGGATTTTGGTCACGAACAGACCTCTCGATGATGTCCCATAAATGCTCGATGGGATTCATGTCGGCGATCTAGGTGGCCAGATCATTCGTTGGAATTGTCCAGAATGTTCTTCAAACCAATCGCGAACAGTTGTGGCCCGGTGACATGGCGCATTGTCATCCATAAAAATCCCATCTTTGTTTGGGTACATGAAGTCCATGAATGGCTGCAAGTGATCTCCAAGTAGCTGAACATAAGCATTTCCAGTCAACGTTCGGTCCAGTCGCACCAGAGGACCAAGTCCATGCCATGAAAAAACAGCCCACACCATTTCGGAGCCACCACCAGCTTGAACAGTGCCTTGCTGACAGTTTGGGTCCATGGCTTCGTGGGGTCTGCGCCACACTCGGACCCTACCATCAGATCTTACCAACTGAAATCGTGACTCATCGGACCAGGCCACGGTTTTCCATTCATCTATGGACCAATCGATATGCTCACGTGCCCACGAGAGTACCTGCAAGCGATGTCGTTCTGTCAGTAAAGGCACTCGAGTCGGTCTTCTGCTGGAATAGCCCAAGAAAGCCAAATTTCTCCGCACAGTTCTAACAGACAAGTCCCTTGTACGTCCCACATTGATTTCTGCGGTTATTTGACGCAGTGTTGCTTGTCTGTTAGAATTTACGACTCTTTGCAGACGTCGCCGGTCTCGGTCGTTAAGTGCAGGCGGTCGACCACTGCGCTGTCCATGGTGGGATGTTATGCCTGAAATTTCATACTCGGCACACTCTTGACACAGTGGATCTGGGAATGTTGAATTCCCGAACGATTTCCGAAATGGCATGACCCATGCGTCTAGCTCCAACTAACATTCCGCGTTCAAAGTCTGTTAATTCCCGTCGTGCGGTCAGCATCACGTCAAAACCTCTTCACATGAATAACTTGAACAGAAATGAAAGCTCTGCGAAAGCACTGCGCATTTATACCTGTTCTACGCGATGCTACTGCCATCTGAAAATTTGCATATTGCTATCCCATGACTTTTGTCACTTCAGTGTATATACCACAATGTTAGCATCCTCACGAAATAAATGTTGGTGTTGAAAAAGATACTCGATGTTGTAGCATTCCGTTCCAAGGAGAAAGGAACGTATATTCTTTAGCAAGTGCATAATTGGTGCATCACTCCAATTGACAGCAGATAAGCAGTGTTGCGGGTAGTTATGTTACATGCAATCAGTGTTTTTAGTACAAAACACTGATTGCGTAAATTCTGAGACAAGAACAACCTGCCACTCAAATCGGATAGCATTGTTGTGGATACTGAGACCTCAAGAAATGAGCGCTTGTTTGTGCGACACTTCCAGGTCGAAAGAATTATAGTTGGAATATGGACTACAACAAGAATTGTTGCATTGTTGTATGGGTGATACACCATGGACTAAGAAAGTATCACACCAGGGAGTAGTGAGGGAAGCTACCCAGCTTTCCCCTCCCCTCTTGATGGATTTTCTTAAAGTAAGGGTTTTGAAGAAGAAAGAAAATAATTTTGCAACAATTTGGCAAGTGTTGTTTTTGCCTTGTTTTTCACCTGTTTACAAAGTGAACCTCTTCTGATTTCGTGTAGCATCAGGTATGATAATTATGGTCTGTCGCAGACCGGTTGGACTAGATTCTACATACACTCGATTGATCTGAAAATCTCTGTCCTCGGAGTGAACTGCATTTGTGTATTTAATTTATGAGCTTAATTTTCCTTTCATTGTAGATAAAATTCTGCATATATACGTATATAATATTTGTAAATAAAAATTAAAGTGCTCCCACGAACCTGAAAGTGGCCCTCTTCTTGAAGCCGATATAGGCATAGTATGGGCTGAGATGTTGCTATGTACTTATAACAATATAAGAGTAACGATGAGTCATTTTTTCAAGTCTGCTTGTGTATTTGTGAGTCATTTTTACTAGTGTGTTTATCTACTTGTGTATTTTGTATCTATGCATGATTAATGTGTGTATTTTGTGATTACAGGGTGCGACCTGGTGGGCAAGTTCAAGACTTCCATGAAGCGATTCGTCCAGGAGGTAGAAATAGGTAATGCGAAGTGCTCCTAGGAAACCCAACATGTTCTCTTACATTCTCCCCATTCTCACCGCAGGTTAGTCTCTCTCAGAATTTACGTCCGAATATGGGGAGTGATGGAGAAAAAAATCAAACACTTTCTGTCTCTGTCTCTTCTAGTACCTTAGCCCCGTCTCTGTTCTTCTCCCTCTCTCGGCCCAAGTCGGATTCTCTGCACCGTTTATCACCGATTCTCACAAATACACCTAAGGACTTACATTATTTATTTTACCACGAAAAGTTGATCACAAAAATAGTTTTAAAGCCATGCTTCTATTTGAAACGAAACGAAAAGTACACATTGAAGTATTCTTTCTTAAAAATATCTGTCGTATCAGAAACCTTTTTTCTCAAATATAATCAAAGATATTGAAGATACTTGAAGAGGGAATGATAACGATACTGCATCAAAAGAGCTACAAAATGTATGAATGGATGGCGCTGTAAGCAGCCTAAAGAGCAAATTCGGCTGCCAATGATATTTTTGGATCGAAATGACAACATATTTGGCATGAGTTGCACATTAAACCCACTGTAGTGTTCAATGTGCTCGATTGTTTCGTTTTTTTCGACGGGAAAAAATGACTTCCGAGTCATTTAACAGTTGTGACATTGTGAGTGGTAAGCCCATCCATCACGGCAAGGTCATATCCAATTGATGAAAAAAATCGGTGGAACGGTTTTTCATGCCACACCGTTTCCATCCTTCTTCAAGTATCTTCAGTTCCAATTTGAACTCACTGTGCCGAGTGGTTCTCTTTTACAGAATTTTGAAAGTGGGACTTTAATTATAATCACCCTGTATAATAACTCTGATGGATTCGAACAACACTTCAAATTTTTTTTACACTCGGTAGTTCATGTATAGTGCAGCTAAATGGGGAGCTGCTTCTCACCTGACAGCAACGTAAAGGCTTCTTGGAACAAACTTAATGGAACAGGAAATTTACCGAAAGTGGAGAGCCTTGCGATCAGCCCTTTCTCTTTTGTTGTTGTTCCGATTGATCTATGCGTCTAGGATCGAAGAGCGTCATTGAACCATTTCTGGAGAGATTTTGATGCTCTTTTTTTTATGAATATGTTTTTGAGGCTATTTTTCTTCTAAATATATGAATTATGAGAAATATGGGATTATTTATAAAATAAACAACTGGTGCTTTGTCCATCAATATAGTATACGCATGTGCGCTTTTAAAAAGCAACTTACGTATAATACAAGATAACCATTATGTTGTTGTTCTAATGCAGCTGGCAATAAGAGACAGCTCATCTTTATGCCATTAACAAGGCCTACGTCGCTGTTACTCACTGAGCACTACCCAGATGGCACGTGTAGCTTGAAGATATGCTACAGGCGCGAGTCACACTACCCCCACAACGCTCTACGATCCTATTAGACCGGTATCTACGGTTTAAAGGGGATTTCGAACCATTACACACTTCCATGGCAACACCGGGATTCGAGCCCGAAACCTGTGATGTCGAGATCCAGAGCGGAACTTCGGCCATCAGGCCCCGTTGCTCATCAATATATCATACTCAATTTTTCTATTAAAAAACAATTTATGTATAATATAGATGCCTTCTTAATGGTTACACGTTAACCATTATTAATGTATCTTTTTCTTTTGATGAATAAAGCTGAGATAACATATTTTATTAATGTTATCGCTAGCTTTATTCATCAATGGGCATTGCATGTTGGACTCTTTTGAATCTAAAGTCCTTGACTGCTAAAATGCCAGATAGGTGCACACATACCTTTGTCCAGCTGCATTTGTAAAGCATACGTGAGTACATTTAAGTATTTTGTAAACTAAAGTTACATCCACAGCACATTTGAACCCATACTGCAAGTAAAAACCACGCATGAAAACACTATAAAAAAAATACAGCAAATATACAAGCAATAGTTGCTTTTGAGAGGAATGGATTGGAACATTCCAGTGCCCATGGTTCCATTCCTGGTTCCAGTGTTGTTCCATGGTTACAACGAGTCCAGTGTCTGTCAAACAACATTAAACAGGGATGGAATGACTGTTGGAAGGATTGGAACGTTCCAATCCTTCCTCTCAAAAGCAACTATGAGGTTATTTGAATTTACACAGCCAATCAAAACATCAATCAGTCTAAAATGTACGAAAATAGAACGTTCTACCACACTGAAAGTAGAAAATTGCGACATAATGACTCAAATCTTTTCATGTGCACACGATTTGAGAATCCCGCTTGGGCCTGTCGCGAAGTGAAAAGGGTTGTCTGTAGATCATCTACTCTACATCTGCATGACAATTAGTTGGATACAATTGAAAATATATGAGTTGTTCAGAAATATTAATTGAAGTAGATGGTATGTGTAGGAATCGTCATGTTAACGTATTCGAGTATGTAGCATTAGATTTTTATGTGTAAGTAGAAAAGTAGATGGTCTACAGGCCACTTTCACGAAGATTTATTTCCATTTCTGTACCTCTCCATCACTCCTCTTCTAGGTAGCCGATTAGAATTTTTATAGACAGTTAGAAAATATCGACAGCTGTGATATTAAAGAACAAATAAAAACTATAAAATAATGAACGAAGCTGCCCTCTTCGCTGCTGGCTGTTTTTTTCCCCTTGCCACTTCTTGGAAAACATTGCCATAAACGAAATTTTTTCTGCTACGTCAGAAATATTATATTCAATCATTTTTAATGTTTTATTTCTTATACTATTTGACACACCTAATTTAAAACTATTCAATCTATTTCAAAGAGATATTTATTCGAAAGCAAAAGAATGGATTGCCATATTTTGTACTGAATAAAGTTTACGCAGTATCTTATGAAACTCCTATTTCATTTCAGTAGATATCAGATAGAGGAGTTTCGTTTAAATAGATTGTATTCATAGCTCTAATAATATTTCATTCCAAACTGTCGATGGAGATATAAAGGATGTTTATTTCTCTTATTGAAATAGTTCCTGATGATAAATAAATTCAAATATAAGAAGGAGAACATGGGAATGAAATGCATTCATTTCGGATTCTTAGAACGTAGAATTTATTTCGAATAAAATTGTCTAAGCACGTTTGATAAGAAAGTTTCTCTATAGAATGCATTCCCAATTTTCATTTTTCCGTTACTAATGTGAAAGACGAATAGAAAGTCTTCATCATTTAAAACAGATGCAACATTTTGAGTTGTTAATAAAAAATAGAGTTGCAATATCAGATATGCCAAAACATGAAAAAATAATCATACAATTTTCCTATGAATTAAATGAATCCAATCTGTAAAGAATAAACCTTTTGAAATCTGAGCATTTTTTTTTTTTTTTATCATTTGGAAAATCTTCATTTGAAACCAATTCAACATTTTAAATCGTTAATAAAAAGCAGAATTGCAATATCAGATATGCTAAAAATGAATAATAATCATACATTTTCCCTACGAATTAAATTAATCAAATAATAATAAACCTTGTGATTTTGAAATCTGAGCATTTTCTTACATCATTTGGAAAAACATACCCCTTAATAATTGAAATGTACTTGAGAAAAGATTATGTCATTTTTTATAACTCAATTGACTTTATTTTTCAAATTTTATTCAACATTGGATGGCAATATTATATACACACTATCATTTCAATTAAACGCCTTGAAAAAAGGTATAAACTAGAAGTATAAGTTGTGGTTTAAGAATAAAAACACATAACACAATAGTGGACTGTAAAAACACATCTCTTGTATTCTAAAACGAAGCGCACACTGCTGGTGTTGCATTTCTTTTTCCCTCCAGTCCCTGTCCACTCACGTCCACGCAGACAGGATGTTTATATTATCAGGCGCTTTTTTCTTACATATTATGACGTGGAGCTATTTATCCATGAGGCAACGTTATTACTAAAATAAACAAAATAAATATGCGTTAGGTGAAAAATCACAACGTGCATAAGAAGTGAAAAGTAACACCAAGCTGTTGTCTGAGCTTTTTCAAAGCGCGGCTCGACAGCAACGTCCATGCAGTTCGCCACAGTTTATGTTGGTTACACTGCCAGACTTACAATGCAAGTAAATTATACAAAGTAATAACCAGATGTTTTAATGTAATCACCCATTAATAACTGAGTTTATTTTAAAAGCTTACAATAAACGACGCACATAGGTCACTCACATATTGATATTAAGCATTGAGATTTATGTAGCATTAACTTTCCACTGACAACTGTATGCGGTTGTGGATCGAGTTCAGTTGTGGAAATGATCAGCAGTGACTTCAAATGCTCATCAGTTGACCTGAAGCTATTTTTCGGATTTTTAATTTTGGAGAATGTCTTCCCACACACATAAGTAGTTCAAAAAGATTTTTTCAGAACATGCTTTAGCTCTACCACTATCTCCAAAAGTATGCTGTATACTTGGACTAACCGAATCTAATGGACGTTTTTGTGCAATTCCGCCACTGCCCACAAGATGGCGCTGCATTAATGGCGCTGCAGTGCAAGATGGCCTCTCTGCCTCAACAAATTGTCCTTGACGATTGTCTTTAAGTACCAATCGAAATTGTGAAAGGTTTGGTTTGGTTTGTCGCTTTACCGTCACCTTGTGCACACTTTAGACTAATTAGACTGGTACCTACAGTTTAACGTGGATTTCGAATCCCTAACAAATATCCATGACCCAGGCAGCATTCGAAAATGAATCCTGTGGTACCAAAGGCCAGAGCACTAGCCAATTGACCATCAGGCCGCAAATTGTGAAAGGAACGGAGTCTTATGCATTCGTATATAGATACCTCCCTCGCCAATTAGTTACGAAAAAAAATTTGCTCATAACTCCAAACTACAGAATGCTGATGCAATGAACTATCTAAGACTTGGCCCTTGATGGAAGAGTTAGTGAGCCCTTAGGCTAAAAGATTTGGAGACTGGTTTAAACTGTTGGAAAAAAAATATCAGCCTTATTTTTTAAAAATAAGAATCATTGTCTTATTATCATGTGTGAACATGATGTTGTCCTGGTTAAGGATCCGTGACGTTATCCGAAAATGAGGGTCAAGCAAATAAAACTCCTTTGCAAATTTTGGCGGAAAATGGTACTTTGGGCCCTTCACTCTTGAAATGTTTCATGAATAAGGTTAGTCTAATGAATTTTTGGAGAATTTGGCTTTAGATTGAAGTATTTTGTAGTATGGTTTTGAATCACTTTTAATGTTTTGGATTGGGATTTTAAACATTTGTATTTCCAATGGCTATAAGTACTCGAAGTACGTTGATCCATTCCTTCTTCTTGAAGTTTCATGTTTATCATTTTTTTGCAAATTTTTGAGCTGTATAGATTTTGTATATTACAGTGATATCTATTGAGCTGTATAGGGCTTTTTATTGTATTTGAATATTTCATTCATCATTTACGACTAGAATTTTTAAACTTTGATACATTCTTTTGGGTATTGTGTGTGATAACGTTTCTTGTAGAATTGGCAATACTTCATTCTTCATTTACGACTACATTCATCTTACTTTTGTACATTCTTTTAGAGATTCTTGAACAATTCAATCATCATGAACTCATCGTGCATTATTAAACATTGGCATATTCCTGAGTTTATTCATCCGTTGTCGAATGCTCACATGATATGTTGAAATTTGTTGAGCAGATTTCAGCATTTTCTTTTATCTCATTTTTTATAGATAAGCTTCACACAAATAAAATATATATGGGCTGTGACTATTTTTCTTGCTCTGATTAGAATTCAGTTGCACATTTATTCAGTATTCATTTCAATAATAAATTTAGAACGAACACCCAAAACTGCTTTAAAATATCAAGTAAGATAATTGCATTCAAATTAAATAAGCAGAACAGAACGTGCAAAGCAGTATTGAAACAGGATAAGCTTCAGTCATAATTGGAAACAATTTTCTATTCATTGAATCTCTTGGAAAGTGTTATGAAGTAGGCTTTTCGCGTTTATTTAATACAATGAAAATGCTTTATCGAATCAATGCGCTCTATAAAATGGGATCTATTCAATCGAAATATTTATTTAACATAAAAATACAAATACGCTTTTGTGCACAAGGATATTGAGTTGAATCTCCTCTGAATCGAATTAAATTCTCGAATATTTACTACCGTTCAGATCTTAAAAGGAATGTAAACAATTGCGAACGCGAAAAGAATAGCTTCGAAGCAGCAGGCGGATGCAAATTAGCTGGGATATTGGAGAAAATGCACGTTTCTAATTAAATGATTCTCGGTTGTAACTGCCGTTCTTCTGAAGATAAAACTGAGGATTTATCTCGTGGAAATGTATTGTAACGTTGTTTATAAAAGAAAATTGATTAAACTAAGATTTAGGCATAGAAAGAAATTCCACGAAATTCGTTGTCAGTGGAAATTTTAAGAATTTTTTAAGAAATAATTACAAACAAAGTATGTAATTGCACCTTTCTACTTATAAGAACAGAACTATAATCTACTTATAAAAACAGAACTATAATCTACTTATAAGAACATAGCTATAATCTACTTATAAGAACATAACTATTTATAAGAACAGAACTATAATCTACTTATAAGAACATAGCTATAATCTACTTATAAGAACATAACTATAATCTACTTATAAGAACAGAACTATAATCTATTTATAAGAAAACTATAATCTATTTATAAGAAAAACTATAATCTACTTATAAGAACAGTACTATAATCTACTTATAAGAAAACTATAAACTTATAAAAACAAATTATAATCTACTTATAAGAACAGAACTATAATCTATTTATAAGAACAGTACTATAATCTACTTATAAGAATAAAGTACTATAATGTACTTATAAGAATTTCTATTTATAAGAACAGAACTATAATCTACTTATAAGAATTTCTATTTATAAGAACAGAACTATAATCTACTTATAAGAATTTCTACTTATAAGAGCAGTACTATAATCTACTTATAAGAATTTCTATTTATAAGAACAGAACTATAATCTACTTATAAGAATTTATATTTATAAGAAAGAACTATAATCTATCACAAGAATTTCTACTTGTAAGAACAGAACTATAATCTAATTTCTACTTATAAGAACAGTACTATGTACTTATAATTTCTAAGAACTATTTATAAGAACATACAATCTATTAATTTCTACTTGTAAGAACAGAACTATAAATTCAGGAACTATAAGAATAACTATAATCTACTTTTAAGAAAACTATAATCTACTTATAAGAATTTCTACTTATAAACAGTACTATAAACTTATAAGAATTTCTATTTATAAGAACAGAACTATAATCTACTTATAAGAATTTATATTTATAAGAACAGAACTATAATCTATTCACAAGAATTTCTACTTGTAAGAACAGAACTATAATATTTAGGATTTCTACTTATAAGAACAGTACTATAATCTACTTATAAGAATTTCTGCTTATAAGAGCAGAACTATTCACAAGAATAATCTACTTATAAGAATTTCTATTTATAAGAACAGAACTATAATCTATTCATAAGGATTTCTACTTATAAGAACAGTACTATAATGTACTTATAAGAATTTCTATTTATAAGAACAGAACTATAATCTACTTATAAGAATTTCTATTTATAAGAACAGAACTATAATCTACTTATAAGAATTTCTACTTATAGCAGTACTATAATCTACTTATAAGAATTTCTATTTATAAGAACAGAACTATAATCTACTTATAAGAATTTATATTTATAAGAACAGAACTATAATCTATTCACAAGAATTTCTACTTGTAAGAACAGAACTATAATTTCAAGGATTTCTACTTGTAAAGAACAGAACTATAATCTATTCATAAGGTTTCTACTTATAAGAACAGTACTATAATGTACTTATAAGAATTTCTATTTATAAGAACAGAACTATAATCTACTTATAAGAATATTTATCTACAACTATTCACAAGAATTTCTACTTGTAAGAACGGAACTATAATTTATTCATAAGGATTTCTTATAAGAACCTAACTATAATCTACTTTTAAGAAAACTATAATCTACTTATAAGAATTTATAAGAGCAGTACTACTTAATCTATTTATAAGAACAGAACTATAATCTCTTATAAGAATTTATATTTATAAGAACAGAACTATAATCTATTACAAGAATTTTATAAGAACAGAACTATAATCTATTATTTCTACTTATAAGAACAGAACTATAATCTGCTTATAAGAGCAGAACTATAATCTATTCACAAGAATTTCTACTTGTAAGAACAGAACTATAATCTACTTATAAGAATTTCTATTTATAAGAACAGAACTATAATCTATTCATAGGACTTATAAGAACAGAACTATAATGTACTTATAATTTCTATTTATAAGAAAGAACTATAAACTTATAAGAATTTCTATTTATAAGAACAGAACTATAATCTACTTATAAGAAGTACTATAAACTTCTACTATTTATAAGAAAGAACTATAATCTACTTATAAGAATTTATATTTATAAGAACAGAACTATAATCTATTCACAAGAATTTCTACTTGTAAGAACAGAACTATAATCTATTCATTATAAGAACAGAACTATAACTATAATCTACTTATAAGAACAGTACTATAATGTACTTATAAGAATTTCTATTTATAAGAACAGAACTATAATCTACTTATAAGAATTTCTATTTATAAGAACAGAACTACAATCTATTCACAAGAATTTCTACTTGTAAGAACGGAACTATAATTTATTCATAAGGATTTCTACTTATAAGAACCTAACTATAATCTACTTTTAAGAAAACTATAATCTACTTATAAGAATTTCTACTTATAAGAGCAGTACTATAATCTACTTATAAGAATTTCTATTTATAAGAACAGAACTATAATCTACTTATAAGAATTTATATTTATAAGAACAGAACTATAATCTATTCACAAGAATTTCTACTTGTAAGAACAGAACTATAATCTATTCATAAGGATTTCTACTTATAAGAACAGAACTATAATCTACTTATAAGAATTTCTGCTTATAAGAGCAGGATCTTTAAAATCCTGTTTTAGCTTTTAAAAAAATTATTAAATAAAAACGCCCGAATTTTCCAAATGAGGCCCGATGCTATTTATTGTAAACAAATGTGCATACTGGTTCTTTACGAAGAGAAGCAAAGACTTGATTAGCCCGACGTTCGTATGTTTTTACTGTCACTTGGCCAAGTGCTAGCCCAAAAAAAAATACACTCTAATATGCACTCAGTTGTGAAAATCAACAAACATGCTTGAAGATGTAATATTTTATGCAATTGCAAAAACTGAAATATTGCAAAACCTTTATATCGAAATAGAAACTGTGTTCTCCTTATGATATAAGAAAAAGAAACACTTCAAACTGGTAAAAAAAAAATGATAATTCATTTAAGGAAAATCGCATAACACAAAAGTGTACACAGATTTCAAAGAAAATAAAAAATTAGCACAACGTATGCAGCTCAAAATAATTGAATGAAGTGTCTCTTGTCATCTGAAGCAATAAAATGGGTACCTGACATCTTTTCAGACCACTGTGGTAACAATGCATTTTTTAAAAGAATCTTTAACTGGAACACTGTATTTATCGAATCTTCTGTCGAGTTCATCCCAAAGTTATTTAAATTTGGCGACTGTAGAGGGATACTGTGCTGATGCTTTTAAAGGAGCCATTCCTTCTTTATTTTCGCAGTGTGTCTTGGACCGATGCCATGCTGAAATGTCCACTGTATGCAGCTGCCTGAATATTATCTTGCGATATCTTCAAATATTCAAAACGACCCATAATGGGAGGTTAACTTTCCAACACCAGCAGGCTCCCAACATAACTTCCAACCTAACAGGAACTGACTTTCCCAACTAACTAGCAGGCTAACTTCCCAACCTAAACCACGTCTCTTTCTGTAACCATTGTTGGAACGACATTTCAGTTCTTCGTTGCTGAGGTTGCCAAATTATTTGGTTACAACCATGCCAGCTTTGTGGAGTGCAATCTCGAAAATCGAACTTGTTTTCGGCAATAGATAAAGGAGGGTTTCTTTGATTCGCAAAAGTTCTAATGACCAATGAAATAAAAAAAATATTGAATAAAATAGTTTTTCATACCTAAATGTTTACAACTATAATTAAGTCCTGTTCCCTGAATTAGCCTTAATGAAATCTTTCAAGAAACGCGACCAGTGTTTATCTTTTAAGTAAAATGAACATTGGAAGAGGGAATGTGTGTCATAGATCATCAAAGAGATGCTTTTGAATCCTTGATACGCAAATTATCCAAAGATAAGCTATAACTATAAAGACTTTCCAAAGATAAGATAAAGATCCATTGATAAGCAAATCTTTGATAAGTATACTATTATTATTTAATTACTAAACTTTGTTAACATTTTTTTTCCTCTTCATCTGATGTGTCCAGCCAGCAGCGAGGGAGTGTCCTTCGATGCACAGAAGCCCCGCGATTTTGAGGGCAAGACTAACTATCTCTCTCTCTCTATCTATCTATCTCTGTCTCTGTCTCTGTCTTTCTGCATGTTTGGTGTTCGATGTTTTTTAACTAGTCACTTAGTTAGCTCACTTAGTTTAGCATCGGGAAAGCACTGTATGTTTCGTCGCATGTCTCACCGATGAGTGGATCTGATACTTGATGATTTCTAATAGTGGAATGTAGAAATATCATGTAATGTAACGAATTAACTGAAAGTATTATTTATACAATCACCTTTTTCCCAACCAAATGGATTCCTTTAAAAACTTTAAGAAATTTGTTTATGTTCATATACAATTTTTGTTTCAGAATATATTTTTTTCTTACTACAAGAAAATTCAAGGATTACAGGAAAAATTGCTTATTAAAACGTACATTTTTATGTATAGCAATGTAGGGCCGGAAATGATGCCTTGAGTAACGAACACAGTTCCAACGAACTTGTAACAACAGCCAGGCCAAAAATGGCCCAATGGAACACCTGTCACGTGACGAGTTTCAAGTCTTCTGGCTACCAATATTGATGCACACTCTATTTACTTTGTGTTTGCAATTGTGCTACCATTGACGAGATTTTAGTTGACTCACTGGAGGAACTCGTTGCTCGACAAGCAACTACGAGTGCCTGGCATCTTCAGAACTATTCGCCAATAACTCCTTCGACACTACCGAGCGTGAGTAAGTGCATTTTGAGTAATTATTGCAAACATTGATACAGAGTAATACTCCATAATGATGTTTGTAAGTAAACAACTTTTTGGGGGTTCTTGAATCAATGCATCACTTCCGACCGTACATTCCTATACAAAAATGTAGGTTATACTAAGCTCTACCACCCTCTTAAAAATTTTGTCATGCCATCGAATCACCCTGTATATGCACTGTTGTTCAGTTTTGATACCATTTTGATTGTTACAGAAATTCAAGTAAAAACTGAGTCATTCGGATATCTCATTCGAATCGGAATCAAACTACTTTAACGGGTCGATCGACAATTAGGAGTTTTCTATGGCAAGACATTTTTATTTAAACATAAAAATAAAACACGCCCTTCCCTGAATAACTCAACTTGTCATAGTTCATACTTAGCATATTAGTACTTCAGTAGTTCTTCACGTTAGATATTAGTGTTTAAATGTGTATTTAATGGATGTGAAAGGTTGTTTCTATTTGTCAAAATGCGAAGTGTGATCATAAGGAAAGAGAATTTCAACAAAACAGAATACGGAACAGCGTGTCATGATATCGAGCCTATTCAATTAGTATACAACTGTGTCCAAAAAGTAAGACCAAGTTTTCAACTTAAATCTCCCGGGCATATGATATTTCAATTTTGTTTCTTTTATAGGTTGTTGTAACTGTTATTGACATCTGTGTGAAATTTGACGTCAAAATATTCATTAGTGTTTGAGTTACGTTTGGCTTTGTGAGACGCTAAAATTGATTCCGGTGATTTTTGATATGTCTCTTCAATCGACTCAAAACGGCGTCCCCGGAGAGGTCTTTTGATTTTAGGGAATAGCCAGTAGCAGCACAATGCTAAATCATGTGAATACAGTGGTTGTGGAACAATATGAATTTCATTTTTGGCGAAAAAGTCGCGAAGAATCAATGCAGTGTGAGCTTGCGCATTCGATGTTTTCGGTACCCATCAAGATTTGACGCGTTTGAAGCCCAAAATATCTTCTAAAATAGAATTTTGAAATTCCAACATCATCGGCAAGGTCTCTCGTTGTAAATCGACTGTTTGCAAACACCCAATCTTCAATTTTTTGGACCTGAGCTTCGTCGGTTGAGGTGAAGGGTCGACCAGAGGCTCTTCGTCTTGAACGCGTTCTCTGCCTACTTTGAACTGCTTCTAAACATTTCTTTCCGATGTAGGAATGTTCATCGAATACCTTCTGCAACATTCTGTACGTTTCTGCAAACAAAATTGAATGCAAGTTTTTGCTCAATGAATTCAGACATTTCAAAAATCGCCGGAATCAGATTTAGCGTCTCACAAAGTCAAGCGTCACTCAAACACTAATGAATATTTTGACGTGAAATTTCCCACAGATGTCAAGGACAGTGCCAATAACCTAAAAAAAAAAAAAAACTGAAATACCATATGCCGGGAAATTTAAATTGAAAACTGGTCTAATTTTTGGACACAGCAGTACATCTGAGAGGGATGAAAACTCTTAATTCCTTGTAAAAAAAAGGGAATATTTCTCACCACTGGGGTATATTTTTTTGCTGTGCTACTTTTTTTTTATCACTGTTCTTTGTTTTTGTAACTTGAGTAACTCAGTGTTAATTTTTTATCGATATCGTTAATGATTAAGTATTGTACAATATTAAGAATATCTTTTAAAATGTACAAAATTCATAGTGTGTAAATTTATTTATATCAGAATTATTAGTTTTCATTTGTTTATATACACTAGATTTTATTATAATGTAATTATTAAAAACATCGTTTTTATAGGGTCCTTAATCAATAAAGTTTTAATTTAAATTCTTTTAATTTTAATTTTAAACTTTTTATTTTTTATCTTACTTTTATTTATTTTTAGCATTTTTTTAATTTTTAGTACCATTTTTAATTTTTAGAAACTTTTATTTTTGCCTTATACTAACATTAAGCAGCCTATTAATAATCGTAAATTTTATATATGAATTAAAATGGGAGGTTAAGGGGTCTATCCCCATGGGTACTCCGTAATCGGTACGCCAATTTTTATTCCTATGGTTTATTTATTTTATTTTTAACACTCAATGAAAATTAAAATTTTCTGAACAGGAAAATTAAATTATTAAATATTATATTAATTATAATAACGATTTATCAATTGTATTGATATATTTAACAATAATGAACTGGCAAATACCGACTTACTTAACTGAGAAAACATTAAAATATTTTACTGGTCTTAAATGCAATGAGTTAGCCGCGTCTATCGCCTTTCTCCATGTTCAAGAAGAAATGCAATCAATTTTATGATTTAATGCAAGGATGGCCAACCCAAATGATTTTGCGGGCCACTTTAGAAATGCATCCTAACTGCTCGGACCCCATATAAAAATTATATATCCCTCTATTTGATTTAGACCACTATAGACATTTTTTTTGAAGTGAAACATTGAAGCATAACCAGTTATTATTTTTGTGTTTACTATTATTTTTACATGTAAACATGCATGATATAATAATAATGATGCTAAACGCACATTGTAAAGAAATATAGAACACTCAAAATGAAATATAAAAAATATATGAATATAAATAAAATAAAAATAATTAAATCATTAAAGTGAATTTAATCTGAATTTAAAAGTGAATCTGTTAGATGTTTTAAGATGCGCGCGCATTATGAGTTCGCTGAACATAATTGAATTATTCTGCGAACTCGTAACTGTAAATTCATCAATAAAACAGGCACCATCTGTCCTATATTCGAAAGACTATTATTTTAAATTCAAAGGTAACTTTTTTCTCATAAGTTTTGAATATATGGATGCACACGTAATGTATTTTTTAATACATTGGTTTTCGCACTTTGGCCATTATAAACAAATATATTTTTGCAAAAGTGTGATAAATCTCGCGGACCAAAAATGTTCAAGGCTGCTCACACACGGGCTGTGGGCCGCAGGCTGACCACCTCTGATTTAAAAGCAACCAAATAAAACATACGATCACAAAAGGATGTTGTTTTGTAACAAATCAATATTTTTATTTCTATCTTTCTTTTTTTCATTTAAAAGCAGGAATACTTTACAAATGAAACCCTCATTGTTTGTCATTTTAAAATTCATAGTAATTAGTGTTTGTGTTCACCCAAAGATCCCCCCCATTATTGTTTGCTCATAGTTCATTCACTTAGAAAGATTTAATTTTTATGTATAATAAATACGTGGCCCTTTTATGTTATTTTTCAATAGCAGAAAAAAAAAATGACAAAAACCATCAGAAAAAAATAATAAAAAAAAGATTAAAATAAGAAATTAAGTCATTCAGTAATGTATTCTTTTTGTGTGCACAACTATCTCTTGGTCCAAACAAGTTAAATATCTTGCCATTACTATTAAAAATCCCACTTACTCTCAGCATATTAAAACCTCCGAAATAAATTTAATAAAGCTATCCGCATCTTCTATCTTCTAATTTGTAGAAACTCTAACCCGTCTCTACGTAACAAACTGCTTATTTACATATATTACATGCATCCCCTGATTACTTATGCAAGTCAAGTTTGAGTCTCCGCAGCAAAAAGTAACTTGTCATTCATCCAAAGACTTGAAAACAAAATTCTTCGGATGATCACCAACTCACCTTGGTACTTCAGGAATCAGGATATTAGACAATCGCTTAACTTCCCAAACATTCGCCAATTTATACTTAACATTTCTAAATATTTCTACAATGATGTTCCTCACACTTGCAATTCGGTTTTAAATTCTCTTCCAAGGTATGATATTTCTTTGTTTAAAAATAGAAAAAGACCGCTTACTGTTCTTAACACATAATCCGTTATTTTTTTCCCCCTCATTTCTTCATCTGAAGTGCCATTACTGCAAAGCGGATGGTGGGCCTCCTTCTGATGTTTATAGTTTCTTCTCAGTTCATATTTATACATTTTTATTTTTAAAGTCTTCAAAAAATATTTTTATTTCCTCTCTCTGTCTTAATTTGTACTATTACCTTTCTCTTTTATTTTTTATTAATTATATATTTCTGGATATAAAATGTATGGCATAAAATTTCAATATCAAGTTAAAAGTGTGTGATTGCTCCACAGCCAAAGTACTTTGTTTAAACGACCCAAAACTCCAGTATATATATATATATATATATATATATTACTTATCCTTATTTTTGTTTCAAATTTTTATTCTTAATTTTCCCATATTTTTTTCATCTTATTGACTTCCGAAGTTGCATAAATCTTCTAAATCACATAACGTTTTCGTAATTTTTAAAGGCTTCACACTCATATTCGGTTAGCTGAAAAAACACAATTCAATTACTTCAAAGTTCTTTTACTTAAAATATTTATCACACAATAAAAATGTTAGAATTTCCTTACAGAAAATATTAATTCGCTGCTGATCTCATTTCCCTTGAACAGGTCGGATCTCCATATTGAGCTGCCTAAAAAAAAAAACCACTCAACTTTTTCCCCATAAAAGGATTTTCTCCCATTTCAAAGGTTTTTTTTTTCCCTATGCATTAATTCGGTGCAAGAATTCTTTTAATATGACACATACAGTGAAAACTGGGTGCAAAGAAACATTTAATTATGCGAAAGAAAAGTATTATTAATGCTTCTGTACTTCGCGACTTAAATCCAGAACTAAAAGAGCCATTTGTTTTCTCAGAGAGAGCTCAGAATAATTCTTCCTGTCAGGAAAGATTCTTTGACGCTTTTGGTATAGAACTCTTGTGTTTGTTTGACGTCATTCGGCTAATTGAAACCTGCGCATAGAGTAATAATATAATAGCGCGCTCGTTAGGGTTTGCCAAGATTGGGCTGATCAAGCTACTTTTACGTTGTAGTTTAGTATATGTCGTACTACGAACACTATCATCTCCAATCATAATCGCCAATTTATCGTTAATCTTATCGTTGTAGTTTAGTATATTATATCTAGAAAAATTTGTGACAGATTTCTGATGATAGTGTCGTATAGTGTTATAAAATGGATTTTGTTAACTTACGTCACAAAAAAAAAAAATTTTCAGTTTGAGAAATCTGCCACAAATGTAGATTGCGATGATAAATTGGCGATTTTTCTAGATACGATAATATGCTAAACTACAACGATAAGACTGGCGATGATAGATTGGCGATTTTTCTCAACAATTTTTACTGTTGGCGCGAGGAAAGAAGAAAAAAAATCAACTATTCTACAACGATTTAAAATAAAAAAAGGCTCATTTTTTTATTTCTAAATAAATTCTAATTTATTTTTTCTAAATTGAAAAGTGTCAGCAGATACTAGATGATATTGATGGAGAAATTTCCATGGACTACCTGTAACCATTAGTAAGTTAATTGGGGTACATGGATATAGATCACCACTTAACACAAGATGACCTTTCTCAGAAAGATGACAATGAAGTGATAGCAGCCAATGATGAAAGAAAAATACCCAGAGCCTCAATGGACAAGAATATTTACTGACGGGTCCCAAATAGGAGAAGTTGCTGGGGCAGGTGTCTATTCTGAGTTGTTTTTCCAGTATGCACCTGTTCGGAAATTTATGACAAATTTTGATACTGAAATCTATGCTATACATTTAGCAATAAGTAATTTAATAATCAGATTAAGTAATGATTGCTATTATATAGTGGTAATATTCGTAGATTCCAGAGAAGCCATACAAGCTGTCTCGTTCAATCATCGCACTGAAACCCCAACATTAAGTCAAATTAAGAAAGATATCAAATATTTAAGATCAAATTGTATTTCAGTGGATACCATCACACGTGGGAATTTAAGGTAACGAATCAGCAGATTCACCTGCAAAGAAGGGAAACCATGCGAATAGTGGAAAGAAACGAGTTCCACCAGAAACGTTCAAGAAATATATTCATTGAAATTTTTAAAGAACTGAAAGATAATCTCTTAACTAAACCTGAAGGCAAAAGTGGCACACTATTCGAGACAGCTGGAAAATCACTGGAAAACACTAGACCACGTAAAGAGGCGGTTGCCAATTTTCGATTAAGAAGCGGACACGGTTGTCTCACGGAACCCTAAACAGGATAAGTGTGCTCGCTTTGAACACTTGCCCAACATGTAGAGCTGGAACGATGAATTCAGGGCATCTTTAGAAATGTACAGGACTGAACAGGGAGGCTCAGCACCAAGGAGAAGTCTTGCAGTTGCATTGGGAGACCATGGGCCTCATGGACTAAAATAAAGTGTCTACCCCTTTATTTACTCTCTCCACTTTTAAATTTTTGTGGTGTGTGATCCTTATTGTAATGGATTGATTTCCAATCGAGTCATATCAACAAAAACAATTTTTCTAAATATTTGGCATTTATATTTTATTAATAAATTCTCCCCCTCCAAAAAAAAAAAAAAATCATTAAAGAATAAAATATTCAATTATATGAACTTTTTGTATTTATTCTATTTCATACATAATGATCAGAGTTGTAAATAAAATCAAATTTATTTGATCGGTCCGTCTTTAGTGATCACTCAATAAATGCATGACTCGAGATGAAGCTTTTCTCGGAACGTCCAAAATCGCCAAGGGGCGATGAAGCGCCAACTCTAGTGCGAGAAAGACAAGAGATATTTGCCCCACTTTTTTTTTTTTTTGTTCCTCTAGAATAGAGACAGTTTAATGCGAATTAATATTTCCTCATGTAATGAACTTGCGCGTTTCAATGCCTGCTCCGGCTTAGTGATGTCACCTTGCAGCATAGAAAAATTGCAGTGCGAGAGAAATTTTTGTAATTATTTTAAATTCTCATTTTGCTTTCACTTCAGATATAGATTCAATTTTTATACTGTGATGAAGAAATATATTCATTTCTTAATATGTTATTTTATTCACAAAACTATTTTGGACACATTTCACATGGAAAATGTTATATTTTCTTAGCAAGGTGAAAATTAAATCATTTTTTTTTTTAAATTTTAATATTGAAAATGTATAAACAATTTATTATTTTTATTATGCATGTTTTTACTGTGACTGATAATTATAAAGACATAAATAATAAATGGTAGTGACACATTTTCAGTAACATCTTTAACAATATTGAAAAATAGTTTTAAGTGCATCCCAAATGTGAGGCCGTTTCTTTTCAAGCATTTGTAGGAAGGGGGTCATCTACATCTTTCTCTTAACTTAATGGGCTTCAAGGCCTCTAAAATGTTTTAAAACTGAAAGACAGTCTTTTATTTATAAAACGCGAATGATACTTCTGAGAACCTCAGGGCAATGTCTCACGTTACAGCTCAATACCTAACCAGATGACCTTCACTTCCTACTGTGTCCAAAAAGTAACATCAGTTTTCAATTTAAATATCCCGGGGCTTATGGAATTTCATTTTTTTTTCTTTTTTAGTTTGCTGGCACTGTCCTTCACATCTGTGGGAAATCTTACGTAAAAATATTCATTAGTGTTGGAGTTACGCTTGGTTTTGTGAGATGCTAAAACTGATTCCGCGATTTTTGAAATGTCTCTTCAATCGACTCAAAACGATGTTCCTGGTGGGATCTTTTGAGTTTAGGGAATAACTAGAAGTCGCACGATGTGAATCCGGTGATTGTGGAACGATATGGGTTTCATTTTTGGCAAAACAATCACGAAGAACCAATGCAGTGTGAGCTGGCGCATTCAGTGTTTTCGGTACCCATCGAGATTTGACGCGTTTCAGGCTTAAAACGGAATTGACCGATCCTTTTGAAATTCCAACGTCATCAGCAAGGCATTTCAAAAATCGCCGGAATCAGTTTGAGCGCCTCACAAAGCCAGGCATAACTCAAACACTCATGAATATTTTGACGCAAAATTTCACACAAATGTCAAGGACAGTGCCAGCAACCTAAAAAGAAAAAAATTGAAATTCCATAAGCCCCGGGAATTTTAAATTGATAATGATTTTTTTTTTTTTTTTTTTTTTTTTTTTTTTGCACAGTAGTATTTAATGCAGTAACATTCACAGATTTTTAGATTTTTTTTTTTTTATTTCTAATGGTGGGTATAAAAACACAATTGGAACCATTCAGAACAAAACAAGCAGAACAGAACAAAACAATATAGAATAGCAAATGGCAACAGAAGAAAAATCTATGGACCCATTCGGCTCCCAGCCTCACAATATCGCTCCCACAAAGATGAGTCAGAGAGCGCTGGGACAGCGTTGAAGGTGAGCACAGTCCATAAGTTCCCGAAGGTTGCAAGACCTACTACTACTACTACACCACCACACCACATCACGTCACTGGCGCCTAGAGTTGAGTTGCCCCTTTACAGTTTAAAAATGATGTGTATGAGAAGAAGTCTGATTGGGCTCTGTGACGCTCTACGGCCATTTGAGACCGGGACTTACCGTTTGAAGTGGATTCCGAACCACTCCAAACATCCATGGCACCACCGGGACACAAATCCGTAACCTGTAGCACCGATTGCCAGAGCGCTACTCACTCGGCCGTCAGGCTCCAAGTTACAAAGCCTGCAGCAAGGATCTTCAAGTACATTTATGCGGTGTAAATGCCCAGCAAGGCATGACAAATGGTGGCCAGTTACGAGACGAAACTCCGCAACTGCCTTCTTCCTAGCCCAGTCAAAAAGATTTGAAATAGTGTTCATCAAGGCTTTTGGGAATTTCTCTCCAAAAGCTCTTCATCTAGGTTGTTCTTGAGGTTTGATTTAATGAATAATTTTACATTGTTGAAAGGGACTTCATCATCAAAAGTTTACCTTTTAAATATTTATAAGCAAAATCCTATTTGGAAATCCAATGGTAATAACTAAATAAAGAACAACGTAATTCAAACAATGTTTCGGATTATCATCTGCGCATCCATTGAAAAACTAGAAAATTAAAACCATGGCAAACACTGAATACCGTGAATTCCTCTTTAATTGGAGATCATAAAATCCCAGTGTGCGAATTACTTTGATGGAGCGCGCTTGAAATGTTTAAGAATGCTTTATATCATAATGATAGTCTAGTCCAGGGGTGGCCAGCCCAACTGATCTTGCAGGCCACTTTAGAAATGCACCCTAACTCCGCGGGCCGCATGTAAAATTATGTATCCCCTCATTAGAATTACACCCATTGCAGACATTTTTTGAGTGAAAAATTGAAACATAACGAGTTATTATTTTTTGTATCTATATTATTCTTACATGTAAACGTAGATAATATAATGATAATGATACTAAACGCACACTGTAGGGAAATATATAAACACTTAAAATGAAATATAAAAAACATATAAATATATAAAAAAAAAATTGAAGAGGAATCAAAATGAAATATAGCGATGGTCACTGAGGTCACTTAAAGTGAAACATAGAACCTGTTATGTTAGATATTTCTAGATGCGAGCGCATCATGAATTCATAACTCATAACTATATACTCATCAATAAAACAGGCACCATCTGTCCTCCATTCGCAAGAATATTATTTTAAAATCAAAGTTCATTTCTTCTCATCATTTCAACAGTTCATTTTTGAATCAATGGATGCACACGTAATGTATTTTTTTCAATACATTGGTTTTCACTCCTTTGGCCATGATAAAATAAATATATTTTGTAAAAGTGTGATACATCTCACTGGCCGGAAAAATATTAAAAGCAGGCCGCGGGTTGGCCACTCCTGCTCTAGTAAGAAACTTTTCATTCAAAAAACAATTAAGAACTATTTTTTTAATTCATGATGGTGCGTATGAATAGTATCAACCACAGCATTATTGAAAACTTTGTCAGAATAAAAAAAATATTGAAAATATTTGCAAGAATCATTAGAATAGTATCACTCGACTTGGACTTCACAAATAACATTTTTATTACAGTTACCGTGGAAAACAAATTAAAAAAATTTTTGTAATTAAAATACATTTATAAGAGCTTTAAAAAAAAATTTTTCTCGGCAAATTTCAATTTATCCTGTGTGAACATTCGAGAACGGATGAATAAACTCAAGCATGTTTAATAATGCCAATGTTTAATAATGCAAGATATACATGAAGCAATTGAACACTACAAGAATGGTCAAATTCAATAGCCACATGAACATAGCAATGTTCAATAGATCAAAAACTTCGTGAAGAATGAACTGCTCAAGAATCTCTCAAAGAATACACAAAAGTAAGATAAATGTCGTCGTAAATAAAGAATGAAGTATTCCAAATTCTACAAGAAACGTTATCACATACAATAACCAAAACAATATATCAAAGTTTGAAAATTCTAGGCATAGATGAAGAATGAAGGATATGAAACTTCAAGAAGAAGGAACGGATCAAGGCAGTACTAGTACTTATAACCATTGGATATACAACCCTACTACAAAAACACTTCAATCAAAAGCCAAATTCTCCAGAAAATTCCTGAACACTAACGTTATTCATGAAACATTTCAAGAGTAAAGGGACCCAAAGTAACATTTTCGGCCAAAATTTGAAATGGAGTTTTATTTGCTTGGCCCTCCATTTTCGGATAACGTCACAGCCTCTAACCAGGACAACTTCTCGTTCATACATGATAATACAGAAGAAAAATAAAAACCACCGAGGACAAAAATAAAATGTGTTTGTTTCTAACTGAAATGTAATGTACTCTAACTATAAATAAAATTATAAATAAGTGTTTTTCTAACAGAAATTGAAGGCTTTAATATCTATGAAATAACAGCGTAATAATAAACATAGTAGTAATAATAAACATATCTTAATTTAGTAATGATTATTAAAAAAAAAAATTTCACAAGGCGTGTGTAGGCTTACTTTGTGTAGATTCTGAAATACTGACAAAATGCGAAAGATTCTTTAAGAACAGTTCACATTTGGAAATGTTTTTGGATTTAATGAGCTGTTTGATTACAAAGCATTCTTGAGAAAGTGAGCACTATTTATGATTAGAAAATGATTTATTTCAATTGAATTTGTTATTCTCCGTAACTGTAACCTCATCGTCAGGGCTGATGAACTGCAAGTGAACTGAGGAAGAAGAAGAGCAGCTTCCTCCCTTGAGGAAGTCATTTTCTGGTTCACACTCAACAATTCGGGAATCGTCAGGGCATGTCCGGTGCACGTGCACCCCTTTTCTCGAAGCGTTTACTTTTAAAGGAACTTTACTCTCAAGTCAGGGATTTCTGTATCGTAAGTTCTGGTTTATTCAGCTTCCAACGATTTAATCTGTCTTGAATGTTAAGTAGACAAATATTTTCAAAGGGAAAGGAAAACAGTCCGACCTCCATCCCATAATAATAGTAGCAAAAGAAAATAAAAATAGAACGCAACATTTCATTGGGTTGGTGCATAATTATCAAGCGTTCTTGAACACTCTTTATTATGAGAAAGGAAACATAAAAAACTCAACAGTAACATTTTTAAATGATTAATACGGAGCGTAGTCACCATCTACTTCAATACTACCACACCACATCACTGTGCCTAGAGCTGAGTTGCCCCTTTACAGTTTGGGAATGATGTGGGTGAAAAGAAGTCTGATAGGGATCTGTGACGCTCTACAGTTATAGGAGGCTATGGACCTATATACGGTTATAGGACCTATGGCTTAAAGTAGATTCCGAACCACTACAAACATCACTGGCACCGCCGGGATTCAAACCCGAAACATGTGGCCCCGAGCGCCAGAGCGCTAGCCGCTCGTCTATTCAGGCCCTATTTAAAGAAAATAGTTTGATTTTTAAGCGTATATACAAATATAAATTGAATGGGGCTTTTTATTTATAGTTAGTTCCGAACTTCCAGTATGGGTAGGAAGTGCCCATATGAAAATATTTGAAAAACTCAATTTCAACAAAACAAACTACTTATTTTTCATCTGCATTCAAATGATTTGTTACGATATTTAGCCGTATAGATTTCTTACAGTATGCAATTTTAAATCGAACTTAAAACACAGGAATTTTCTGAAATGGATTAGTACCTGTAGGATACATTCACAAAACTTTCATTTACTTGCTGCCCAATGGTCCCTGGAAACATAAAAAAAAAAATCACACTTTCTCTTAAGGGAAGCATCATTTCACACCATGCATGAAAATAAAGTCGAACATCATTGAAATGCGTCACACTATTTGGCGAGATTCGTGGTAAGGACTTGGCGTACTTTTAAGAGTTTCGTCTCAATGGAAAAATTCTCAAAAAGAAAAAAAAAAAAAAAAAATGCTGAAATCTTCTCGGCAAATTTGAACTTATCATGTGTGAACATTCGAGAACGGATGAATCAATTCAAGAAGATAACAATGTTTAATAATGCACGAGATATATGAAGCAATGGATTGAATACTACAAGAATGGCCAAATTCAATAGCCTCATGAATATAGCCATGTTGAATAGATCAAGAACTTCCATGAAGAATGAATTGTTCAAGAATCTCTAAAAGAATATACAAAAAAGTGAGATAAGTGTCGTCGTAAATGAAGAAGGAAGTATTGCCAATTCTACAAGAATCACTATAACATAAAATAGCCAAATGAATAAATCAATGTTTGAGAATTCTAGGCATAAATGAAAGAATGAAGTATTCCAAATACAATAAGAAGCACTATACAGCTCAATAGGCACCGGAAAATGCCAAAAGTAATAAATATGAAACTTCAAGAAAAAGGAATGGATCAACGCACTAGAAGTACTTATAGCCATAGCATATATAAATGTTTAAAATCCCACGACCGATTAGCGAATTTACGACCGATTAGCGAATCTTGAATTCGGCCGCCTTTTCTGTCGTTACGAGAAGCAGTAAAAGCAGAACTTCGCGGCAAGACTGAAATCCAATTTCTTTGCAAACTACCAGTAAAAAGAAGTAATCGATTTTAACCTTGACTGTAACTCCATCAGTTAAACAGTTAACTACCGTACGTCAGGCAGACGGAAGTACAGGACACAAAACATAAACCTCACTCACAGTCAGTCTGGACTGAGAGCTTCAAATTTCATTTTCTTTTCCAGTGATAAACGTACTTTTTGGCCTAGATCAATAATCGCCATGATTTGAAAATTTCTTTAGCTCAATAAACGATTTTTTTTTTTTTATCCAATTCCCAGAAAGGTTTATTTTGAGAACGGCCATTTTTTAAATCTAGATTGGAGATGAAGAACAATAACAACAACAAGAATAAAAAAAAAATAAAGTAAAATAAAAATGGCGGAAGGAAATCCTCACGAACGATGTAGTAAGACCCAACAACACGCTGGAACGATGTAATTCAAACTCAACTTCTTTAGAAGAATCGACCCAAATCAGGCCGCCCAAGTCATTTCCCAGAAATTGCCTGCTGCCCTAAATAATGTTCCCCCGGATCAGCCAGGAGTTTTCGATGCTTGTATTCCAGAAAGAATGACGTAAATATGGATGTTTATGGGGTTCTGTGGTTGAGGGGAAGGATAACAAGCGGATGAATCGAAATTGTGGAGATTGTCCTTCAGAATTTGGGGTTTCGAATGATTGCATAAGTGCAATCCCTTTGCAGATGAATTAAAATTGTCAAGATTGTCCTTTAGAATTTGGCGCTTCTCATGATTTCATGAGTATAATCCCTTTGCAGATGGATTGAAATTGTGGAAATTGTGTTTTAGAATTTGGCGGTTCTAATGAATGTATGTGACTCAATGCAATCAATTTGCAGATAAATCGAAATTGTGAAAATAGTCCTTTAGAATTTGGCGCTTCTCATGATTGCATGAATGCAATCCCTTTGCAGATGAATTGAAATTGTGAAGATTGTCCTTTAGAATTTGCCGATTCTAATTGAATGCATGTGACCGAACACTACATTTTCATGATTAATTTTTTCTGTATGCATTTACTCCTTTCGCTTTGAAAGAAAAACATTGCTTTTAAAGAAAACTTTTAGAAAATGAACCATTCTAAACATGAAACATTATCCAGGAACATTAAAAACTATCTGACACTAAATATTTCAAATAATCAACTGTTACAAATTTTTACGACCGATTAGCGAATCTTGAATTCGGCCGGCTTTTTGGTCGTTATGCGAAGCAGTAAAAACAGAACTTCGCAAGCAAGACTGAAATCCAATTTCTTCGCCAACTGCCAGTAAAAAGAAGTAAATCGATTTTAACCTTGACTGTAACTCCATCAGTTAAACAGTTAACTACCGTACTGCAAGGCAGACGGAAGTACAGGACATAAAACATAAACCTCACTTACAACAGTCTGGATTGAGAGCTTAAAATTTCATTTTCTTTTTCCAGTGTTAAACGTACTTTTAGTCTAGATCAATAATCGCCATGATTTGAAAATTCTTTTTGCTCAATAAATGGTTTTTTTTATTTATTTATTTTTTTTTTTATTTTATCCAATTCCCAGAAAGGTTTATTTTCAGAAAGGCCATTTTTCAAATCTAGATTGGAGATGAAGATGAAGAACAACAACAACAAGAATAAAAAAAAATAAAGTAAAAATAAAAATGGTAGAAGGAAATCCTCAAGAACGATGTAGTAAGACCAAGAACAACACGCTGGAACGATGTAATTCAAACTCAACTACTTTAGAAGAATCGACCCTAATATGAATTGCCAAGTCATTTCCCAGATGTTGCCTGCAGGCCTTAAATAATGTTTCCGGGATAAACCAGGAGTTTTCAATGCTTGTATTCCTCAAAGAATGACGTAAATATGGATGTTTATGGGGTTCTGTGGTTGCGGGGAAGGATAACAAGCGGATGAATCGAAATTGTGGAGATTGTCTTTCAGAATTTGGCGTTTCTAATGATTGCATGCGACTCAATGCAGTCCCTTTGCTGATGAATTCAAATTATGAAGGCTGTCCTTTAGAATTTGGAGCTTCTAATGAATGCATGTGACAATGCAATTCCTTTGCAGATGAATCGAAATTATGAAGATTTTCCTTCAGAATTTGGCGTTTCTAATGATTGCATGTGACTCACTGCGATCCGTTTGCAGAGTAATCGAAATTATGAAGATTGACCTTTAGAATTTGGCGTTTCTAATGACTGCATGTGACCGAACACTATCGCATTTCTCATGATTAAAATCATTTTGTGTACTCCTTTCGCTTCGAAAGAGAAACATTTACATAATGAACCATTCGAAAAAAAAAAAAACATGAGCGAGGAACATTAAAAACAATCTGATACTAAATATTTCAAATAATCAACTGTTACAAATTTTTACGACCGATTAGCGAATCTTGAATTCGGCTGCCTTTTCTGTCATTACGAGAAGCAGTAAAAACAGGACTTCGCAGTAAGACTGAAATCCAATTTCTTCGCCAACTACCAGTAAAAAAGAAGTAATCGATTTTAACCTTGACTGTAACTCCATCAGTTAAGCAGTTAACTACCGTACGTCAGGCAGACGGAAGTACAGGACATAAAACATAAACCTCACTCACAGTCAGTCTGGACTGGAGAGCTTAAAATTTCATTTTCTTTTCCAGTGATAAACGTACTTTTTGGCCTAGATCAATAATCGCCATGATTTGAAAATTTCTTTTGCTCTATAAACGATTTTTATTTATTTTATTTTTTCATTTTATCCAATTCCCAGAGAGGTTTATTTTGAGAACAGCCATTTCTCAAATCTAGATTGGAGATGAAGAACAATAACAACAACAAGAATAAAAGAAATAAAGTAAAATAAAAATGGCGGAAGGAAATCCTCAAGAACGATGTAGTAAGACCCAACAACACGCTGGAACGATGTAATTCAAACTCAACTTCTTTAGAAGAATCGACCCAAATCTGGCCGCCCAAGTCATTTCCCAGAAATTGCCTGCAGGCCTTAAATAATGTTTCCGGGATCAGCCAGGAGTTTTCGATGCTTGTATTCCGGAAAGAATGACGTGAATATGGATGTTTATGGGGTTCTGTGGTTGAGGGGAAGGATAACAAGCGGATGAATCGAAATTGTGGAGATTGTGCTTTAGAATTTGGCGTTTCTAATGACTGCATGTGACTAAATATACTGCCGTCCAAAAGTTAAGGAACAACCTATTTTTGTGCCTAATTTGCAAATGAATGAATGTAAATTTGGATGGCATGTGCACAAAACAGTAGGTATTGACTGCAACATAGAAGTTTACATAAGAAAAACGTAAAAATGATTTACAACAAAAAAAAAAAAAAAAGCAATCTCTGGGAAATTTTATTATTGGGAAAAATAATAATCACAGTTTTATGTGGTAAAATGTCATAGAAACATAACAAAAAATGAGCTTTAATAAGGGATATGCCCACCCCTAGATTGAATGCAATGGCGGCATCGACATTCCACGCTGTCAAATAAGTTGACGGTTACCAAAATGAAAAGCAAAGACCAAACACGGAGTAAGCTTTTGTTCCTATAGACTTTATAGGTCTCCTATAGACCTTGGAGGAGGACTTAAAGTAGCAACCTGTCTACCAAGATAGCCCCAAATTAATATAACGCACACAAATATCACAATGAACTATAAACATTATTTAACACACATGTAGCATATTTAACGATGTACACTAAAAGATGAGTTGTAGGATTCCATTTCTACTATTGAGTCCAGTTTTGAAATGCCTGAATTCATTCAGCAAAGAACTTGCGTTCAATTTTGTTTGCTGAAACGTATAGAATGTTGCAGAAAGGCATTCGGTGAGCATTCCTATATAGGAAAGAAATGTTTAGATTACTTAGAAGAATTATTACTTAGAAGTGGTATAAACAGTTCAAAGACGGCAGAGAAAGCGTTGAAGACGAAAAGCCCTCTGGTCGACCCTGAAACTCAACCGACGAAGCTCCGTCTAAAAAATTAAAGATTTGGTTCTTGCAAACCGTCGATTTACAATGAGAGACCTTGCTGATGATGTTGGAATTTCAAAAGGATCGGTCCATTCCATTTTGGGCCTCAAATGAGTCAAATTTCGATGGGTATCGAAAGCACTGAATGCGCCATCTCACACTGCATTGGTTCTTCGCAACTTTTTCGCCCCAAAATGAAAAACATATCGTTCCACAACCTCCAAATTCACACCGTGCGACTTCCGGCTATTCACTCCTGCGACTCTGGCTACCCGGGGACACCGTTTTGAGTCGATTGAAGAGATTCAACGTGAATCGGCGCGCACTTTGAAGGCCATCCCTGCCGTTGATTTTTAGCATGCATTGAGGATTGGAAAAAAAATTTGCCATAAGTGCATTGTGTCCGTAGGGTATTACTTTGAAGGCGATGAAATAAATTTTGAAGAATACATAAAGAGTTTTTGGGAAAAAAAAAAATAAGGGTCTTACTTTTGGACACAGTAGTAGCACACTATTATTGTTTTATTTAGTCTTTTTTGTTTCATTGCACACAATTGTGACCTAATTTATTATCCATTGTTTTAAAAAAATTTTTTGAAAGACCGGACTGCTGTTGATTGAATGACGCACATCCAAAGAGATTTAATCAAGACTCTTTTGAAAACCGGATGTGCTCATCGATTCACGAGAAAGACTGAAAGAGGACTGATTTGCAATGAAGGGCTTTAATTGCCGCCAGACGGCAAAGAAAAAGAAAGCATTTTTGTTCCAATGTTTTTCCCCTCACTCCCTAAGGAACAAAAAATAATTAATCCGTTTCTTATCCGCAGTCACTGAATTTGTATGTGTAATTAAATCGAAAACTGCGATGAATTGAATTTCAAAACTCTGATTGAAAATTGTTTGGATTTCGAAAGCTGCCTGTTTGTTTCTTTTGATTTCGAAACACTTTGGGGAAATATAGAAATTTTTTTGGATGTCTTTAGGGTTTACAGTTTATTTATTTCGACCCAGAAAACAATTACTCAGGTATTCAAGGGATTCGAACTATTGATTCATTAAGAAAATTCTGTTCCTTAATGAAATATTTTTCATGGGTTTTTTAAAAACTTTTTGTGGATTGAAGAATTCATTGATATGTTTTATGTCTTTAAAATGAAGCAGTTGTCGGCATGCATTTTCTAATTTTTTTAAAGTAGGGAAAGTTTTTTATTCAAAATACCTATTTATTAAAACAATGTAATACATGAGGAAATCATTTTTCATTTATGTCGTTGTTGTTCTAATGCATTTGGCAATACAGAGACAGTTAAACTTTATACCATAAATAAGGGCTCACCGCTGTTACTCATTGAGCACCACCCAGGGGGCACGTGTAGCTTGAAGATAGGCTACGGACAAGAGTAAAACTACTCCTTCATCCGTTTTACTCCTTCATCAAAATTTGTAAAGTTTACAAAATAAAAAAATAGCAATTGTCTTAAAAAAATTTCTTTATTTGGGTCAGTAAATAGTTATAATTGAGTCCGTTCAACCTTTAAACATTCTCAGACTGCATTTTAAAAATATATGTACAGAGTTTTTTTTTTCTTCTAATGCAGCTGGCAAATAGACCGAGGTCTTCGCCATAAGGGCTGCACCAATGTTACTCACTTTGCATTACCCAGGCGGCGCGTGTAACTTGATGGTAAAGCCACGGACGTTTAGTCACAATGCCCCCCGCAGCGCTCTACGATCCCATTAGGACCGGGACCTACGGCTTAAAGTGGATTCCGAACCACTACAAACACCCATGGCAAAGCCGGGATTCGAACCGATACCTCTGGTACCGAACTCCAGAGCACTAGCCATTAGGCCATCAGGCCTCTTTTTGTATAGAGTAAGTCAACGGTCTTGTGACAAACTCTGAGGGGTGGTACCGCTTACATTTTTATGTTTTTGTATAGGAATATTTTTATTTCCAATGGCAAGTTTACAGGACAACAATATCATGACAATGTATTACAGATAGAGCCTTTTGTGTTTAAAATGAACCATTTTTTTCTTTGTTTGTCTTCAACTATTCTAATATACTTTGAATATTACCTGTTTATTAGGTAATGTTTTTCTATAAGATATCTATATTATTTTCGCAAGCAAATTTAGGGTACAAGAATGTCTTTTAAATGAGTGCTAGTGAGTGAGTACCTTTAAAATTCTAACTAATACATTGTTATGAAAAAATTACTTTTATAAGCATATAAGTTTAATAAAAAAACCTGGAATTCATTTCATACATTTATCTAAATCCATTAATAAATATAATTGTACACAAAACTACGGAAAATGTCAAGAATTGGAAGCCAGTGCAAAAGAACAACCTAAGAATCAGAAATTTTTTTTAACTGACTTTCTACCCTCGTTTTCAAGTTTAGAAAGTTTTTTTTTTATTTTTTAACCTTTTAATTAAATTAAAAACTGCATTTTACTCTATCGCAGATTTATTCTCCATACATTTTATTCAAAATTTCTTTTCTGTAAGTTTAGGGAATTTTGAGAGAACTTTTATCCCCTATGAGAAAAAAAGGAAACTGAATTACAAAAGACCAGAAATTTGAGTTAGAGTGAATCGCTGCTCTGTTGATTGACTCGCAACATGAGAACTCATTCGTTCGTTTGAACGTTCCGTTCGTCTGTTTGATAAACGAGTCTGGAATACAAAAGTATTTTCGGCCCTCGCTGCAGCAAGTGTTTCGTGAAATAGAATTTGGCTTTACATTTCTTTTTTTTTCTTTTTGCGAACCGAAAGTATTATTTTTCTTTTCCATCAGCATCGCATTGCAGAGAAATGTTAAGTCACTCGTCGTATATTTTAAACCTCATGTTTTCTTTTTTCTTCTTTTGTTTCGATGGCTGGCCATCTCTTCTGACATTTCGAGTCTGCAATGAGTGTCGTGTGGCATCGATGATCTGTTGGGAAAACTGAACCGCCAGCGATCGATCTCCGTTCGAATGTGAGAAGAGATTTTTAAAACGCCGGAATGAATCGCTGAGTGAAATCTTTGGTGGAAAATACATTTTTGAAGTCCATAAGTGGTTTAAAAGTGGAATGTTTTTTTCCCCAGAAAAATGTCTATTTAGAGGAACAAGTATTGTTTTGCCGCACATTTCTCTTGAAAACTCTATCAATAGGTAAGCTCTATCTTTTAAAAGCAGTAGAAAATAAAAATACGACTTCTTCTATTAATATTTTTTTAAAATTGTATGAGGAAAATGGGATGGATGCTCCATTATAGATTTTTAATATCCCAATTAAAATTACTTTGGATTATTTTTATGGGTTCTGATGACACTGCAACTACTACACCACATCCCTGTGCCTAGAGCTGAGTTGCCCCTTTACAGTTAGGGGAATGATGTGGGTGAGAAGAAGTCTGATTAGGCTCTGTGACACACTACGATCATAGGAGAAAGGGACCTACAGCCAAAGTGGATTCCGAACCACTACAAATATCCACGGCACCGCCGGGATTCGAACCAGAAACCTGTGATACCGAGCACTAGAGCGCTAGCCACTCGGCCATCAAAACCCTAACAAACATCATTGTGCACAAAACTGCGAAAATGTCAAGAATTCGAAGCCGGTATTTTTCTACTTTTTTAACCTTTAATTAAATTAAAAACCGTATTCCATTCTGTCACAGAATTATTTTTCCTACATTTAATTCAAAATTTCTTTTCTGTAAGTTTAGGGAATTTTGAGAACTTTTATCCCCTATAAGAAAAGGCGAAACTAAATTACAGTCGTAACAAAAAAAAAAAAAAGAGACACCAGAAATTCAAGTTAGAGTGAATAGCTGCTTTGTTGATTGACTCGCAACATGAGAACTCATTCGTTCGTTTTCTGTGATAAACGAGTCTGAAATACAAAAGTATTTTCGGCTCGCTGGAGCAAGTGTTTCGTGAAATAGAATTTGGCTTTAAATTTCTTTTTTTTTCTTTTTTTGCGAACCGAAAGTATTATTTTTCTTTTCCATCAGCATCGTATTGCAGAGAAATTTCAAGTCACTCGTCGTATATTTTAAACCTCGTGTTTTTTTTTTTCTTCTTTTTGTTTCGATGGCTGGCCATCTCTTCTGACATTTCGAGTCTGCAACGAGGGTCGTGAGGCATCGATGAACCGTTCGGAAGACTAAACCATCAGCGATCGATCTCCGTTCGAATGTGAGGAGATATTTTTAAAACGTCGGAATTAATCGCCGAGCAAAACCTTTTCTGGTAAAGTACATTTTGAAGTCCATGAGTGGTTTAAAAGTGCAATGTTTTTTTCCCAGCATCATTTAGAACATTTAATATAGAAAAGAGTTGTTCAACAAAACTGAAGTAGTAATGTCCTCACAACATTCCATTTTTATCTATAATTATTATTTCTTAAAATTTAAATTAATAATACTACGAAGCAATGAAGGACAACGACAATCAATACCCAGCATATCTAATCTACATACAGCAGAACTTCTGTAAGTCGAACTTCAAGGGAGACGCCAAATAATTCGATGTAATGAGATTCCGACTTACGAAGGATTTCGACCTAGCCGGATTTTGTAAGGAAATATTCGACTTGTAGAGGTTTAGATTCTTTCTGATTTATTTTGAGAATTATAAGAATAAGAATTATAATAAGAATATTTCATAAAATTGGTTATTCTATTTACTGCATACTCATACATTTATTTTTAAGAAACAATGAATTGCATTGTCGGCAAATCCTTAAAGTCGGTAACTTTTTTTTCGAGCTATAGTAATTAGTTTCAAATGATCGAGTTGTAAAGGTTGTAAAAAAGATTGGAAAATCAAACATTGCTAATGCTCGAGATACAGAGGATTGAAATTTCGATTAATGAAGGTTTAGAGGCTTGAAGGGAAGGGAACAAAAAATATTTTCGAGTTTTGGACGTTTTCGACTTATCGAGGTTCGACTTAAAGAGGTTCGACTGTATATTTTATGCGGGGTTATTAAACGGTTTTGGGATAAACTTTCAGGGTCTGTTCCGCTTACTGAAACGTACATCCCTCTTTTCTATAGGAATGTAGGGTCGGAAGTGAACGGACACACTTTCAAACGAACAATTTTTTCGCAACAGGCTGGCACCATGCGTCAACTGATACCCGCAACATGGTGTGTTTATAGTCTTCTGGTGGCACATTCTATTTCATTCTTACTCTGTGTTTGCATTTTTGTTTTCATTTACAAGACTGCAGTTTGACTCAATAGAGTTTCTCGCAGTAGCGTAAAAATAAGGTGGCAAGAAGGGCAAATTGCCACGGGCCCTGTAGGTACAGGAAAGGTCTGACATTTATTATTACAAAATAAAGTAAAATTAATTAATTCTGCACTTAATAAATTTAAGTTACTGAAATAATAAATTTTAAAAAAATGTGTATCCAGATTTTGACCATATTCATTTGTATGAAAAATATATCTCATCTGGTAGTAATAGTAATAGAAACAGTTACGTAAGGCTAATCTGGATGTTAGGGACTTCCCCTATGCATAGTTCATGGATAGGTATGTCTCTTCAAGCACCTTCACTGAATGAAACTGACTCCTGACCCTCTCTGTCTCCTGTGTGACAACCAAGAAGAAATGGACGTGTCTCACCTTGCACCGCCTCCTGCTTTCTGTTTTCTTATGAAAGCGCTATTGCATTGACAGACTTGAGTGGAGGGATTAACTGCCATTTATTTCTATCTTGCTCTTTGTGTTCATGTTTTATGATATCTGTTTCCCCGTAAACCTGCCATTGGAAATAAAAACATTTCTATACAAAAAAATAAATGTAAGCTGTACTACCCCTCAGAGTTTTTCACAAGACCGTTGACCTACCCTGTGTATATATTTTCAAATGCAGTGTGGAAAGGTTTAAAGGTTAGGCGAACCCTATTTAAACTATTTACTGAACCAAATGAAGAAATTTATTGAAGACAATTGTTAATTTTTTTTTATTTTGTAAACTTTACAAATTCTGGTGAAGGAGTAAAAACAGGGAACAGGATCTAATTTCAGTTTCACAAAAGTAAATATTTCAGTATTCAGACATGATCACCTTTTTGTCCGCAACCCGAATACAAGATAGTGTCTATGTGAGACTGAGAATACGTCTCTGTGTCATTTTTAACCCTATGTCATCTATTTCCAAAAACGTTTGCTGTTTTAAAATTGCCCTCAGTCAAGTTGGATGCTAAGCAATACAAGGCGACTGTAAAATCTGTACACAACTGCAACTGAAATTAAACTTACTGCGAAAAGTATGAAGAGATGGATTGCGCGAAAAAAAAAGCCGAAAGAGAAAAAATTACCAACAGGAGAGCGAGAGTTCGCTGTTACCTACAGATGGAAATTCAGCCAAAAAAAGTTCCAACTTCTAAGTGGTTCAAATTTTTCTACCGAATCTCGATTCCTGATACTTTCCCAGCAGTGCAGTGATATTTATTAATGAAGTTAAAAGACTGTATTGAAATGAATTCAATGGGTTTTGCTGAACTCATATATCCATAAAAACAGTTTCTGCATAACAAAGTATTTTTCACAACTCTAAATGAGTAGTATCTGTACTCACTTAAAAACAATTCCTTTACACTAAATTCTATTACAGAAAACTACATATATCTATAGCAATAAAAGTTCCAAAGTGCAAATAAATAACTTAAGGAAAACAGAGAAAAAGGTGTACATTTTAATCAGCAAAGATGCTTTGTGTGCGATGAGTCTTATTTGTTCTTAATTTAAATCTTATTTGTTCTTAATTTAAATCTTATTTGTTCTTAATTTAAATCTTATTTTTCTTAACAGTAGAAAGTCTTCTATAAGATCTTCTTTCACTGTGGATCCATGATGGCTTTTGATGAGCCTCGGTGCTGAGAAAACTCTCACGACACTGACTCGGTCTGCTGTTAAATCAGTCACTGTCTTTGTCGCTGGTTATATGACGGAAAGACACATTTGAGTGGCCTCCTCAACATTTCATTTGAACATTAATCCCTAGGAATTTGAAAAAAAATTAAAATCCAGAGTCAGATAGATAAACCGACTCCTACAAAAATGCCCGACTCCGACTCCAATTCCTCAGCTCTGGTGCATGCGCACTAGGAACTGTATTGAAATTTATATTTCGAAACAAGAGATGTGTCCGTTTTACAGGGTAGGGCAGCTAGCCCTATGCCCAACAGTCCTATTAGACCGGGACTTACGGTTTAAAATGGATTCCAAACCACCACAATCCTGCCTGTCACCGCCGGGACTCAAATTAAAAACCTGTGCACCGAGCGCCAGTCACTTGACCAAGAGGCTCATATTTTTCCTCCTGGGAATATTTTTTTATAAATCATAGAATTAAAGACCAAAATTATAAATTCATAGCATAGTATTTGTTCTAATGCAGCTGGCAAACACTTAGACAATTGTCTTAGATGCCTTAATACAAGCGCCGCACCGACGTTACTCACTTAACACTACCGGGAGGTGCGTGTAGCTTAAAGATAAGCTACGGATGCGGAGTAACAATACCCCCGCCACTCTCTGCGATCCTGTTAGAACGGGACCTACGATTTAAAGGGCGTTCCGAAACACTACAAACATCTATGGCACAGCTAGGATTCGGACCCGAAACCTGTGTTACCGAGCGCCAGTCACTCGGCCATTCAGGCCCCACAGCATAGTTAAAACTTTAAAAACATTATGACATGAGCATTTAAAAATAATAATAAATCGTGTAAAAATAGTAAAATGGAATAAATTTCATCCATTCAATAAAGCGCTAGATACACAAAAGGATTGACAAAAAAAAAGAAGAAAACAGATATTAAAGTAAAGAAATGTGTTGTAATATATTGCATATTCAACCAAAACAAAGAAACATTTTTGTATGCATAGTCAACTAATGATGTGAAGGAATTCAATAAATGACTTAAATAAATGATAGCCAACAAATTATTTATGTTAATGTCCTATACAATGCTATCAATGTCAATTATTTTTGCATAATTTTTGCTAACACGAATGGGAGCCCTCTTGGAAAACCTTGATCATCATTCAGTAGAAAGAAAATTTTATTTTTATACACTTTAATGAAACAAACCTGGATATTTATTGATTAGGAAATGCAATGCAATTAAAATAAACTAATGCAAAAAATTAATAAAGCAATAATAGAAGAAAACAAATCTACGATAAAAAGAAATCTTACAAGATACAGAAACAGTACAGCAATCAATACTCACTTATGAATGTTTTGTCATCCATAAATATTTGTCTTCCAGGTTTGTTTACAGCTCCAAAATATTCAGGGAGTAAATATTCAATATTCAATTATGAATCTAGAGGATCTTCTAGAAGTCTGAAATTATAAAACAAACACTTTGCCGCTGTTATCGAAAAAGTAGAGTATTTATTTTACTCACCAACCCTGCAAAGTCTTTTCCACGGTGATTTTAATAAGCAAGGGCACCCGAAGGCATTTGGAATTCCGATGCACGAATTAGCTAAGCAAATATTCTTAGAATGGATTGAGAAAAAAAAAATCGATCAATTGATTAAAAAAAATCGTCTGCGTCATCTGACAAAGTCGTTTATTTTTATTTTTATTGTCTTTTATGGAATCACTTATCGTCTGAATGGAAAATTGGAATCTCATTACATGCACCTTTATACTGTCTTTCGTTCTGTTCAAATGTTACGTTTCTAAATTCCAACAATTAAAATGGACTATATAATTAGCTAATTTGTTTAATGATATAGACCAGGGGTGGCCACCCCAAATGATCTTAACGTATTCTTTGAGTGTTTGTTTTTTATGTCCTAAAAATGACATTATTATATCTGCTTAGAACAGAAGTGGCCAACCCAAATGATCTTGATGGGCCACTTTGGAAATGCATCCTAACTCCGCGGGCCGCATATAAAATTAGACATCCCCATATTAGATTTAGATCCACTGTAGACGTTTATTGGAAGGAAAATTGAAACAGAATGAGTTATTATTTTTGTGTTTACTATTATTCTGGCATGTACACGTAGACAGTATAATAATAATGATACTAAGCGTACAGTGTAAAGAAATATATGACACTTAAAATGAAATAGAAAAAAATATATAAATATAAATGAAGTAAGAAAATGAAATCAATAAACATTATTTATTTTACTAGTGTTATATATGTTTATCCTCTCTTTCACTTAGCGTTTGCAATTCGATCTCCATTTTGGTATTTGCACATCGTAATAGGTGTTGTAGGTGAGCGTCCGTTATGTTTCAGCGTGTTTTGTGTTGGGTCCATTTCATTTTCGAAAAAAAAAAAAAAGATTTATAAGCGTAAGTTGAACGAATAACGCTAACTACTTTTGAATCAGATTTCTCAAATTGGATCACATGGAGGCACAAATAATGTATTCTTTTAATACATTGTTTTTCACTACTTTGGTCTTTATAAAATAGATACATCTTACAGGCCAGAAAAAAAGTCAAGGCGGGCCGCGGGTTGGCCACCCCTGGTCTCGATACACAAAAGGATTGATAAAAAATATAAGGAAACAGGCATTAAAGTAAAGAAATGTGTTGTAATATATTGCATATTGAAGCAAGACAGAGAAACATTTTTGAATGTATATTTAACTAATAATGTGATAGAAATCAATAAATGATAACCAATACATTAGTTATGTTAATGTCCAATACAATGTTATCAATGCTAATTATTCTTGCATAATTTTTGCTAACACGAATGGGAGCCTGTCTGAAAAACCCTAAACTCACTCAGTAGAAAGAAAATTTTATTTTTATTCACTTTAAGGAGGCAAACTTGGGTATCCATTGATTAGAAAATGCAAAAATTAATAAAGCAATAATAGAAGAAAACAAATCTACGATAAAAAAATCTTACAAGATACAGAAACAGTACAGCAATCAATACTCACTTATGAATGTTTTGTCATCCATAAATATTTGTCTTCCGGGTTTGTTTACAGCTCCAAAACATTCAGGAGTAAATATTCGATATTCAATTATGAATCTAGGAGGATCTTCTGGAAGTCTGAAATTATAAAACAAACACTTCGCTGCTTTTATCGAAAAAGTAGAGTATTTGTTTTACTCACCAGCCCTGCAAAGTCTGTTCCACGGTGACTTTAATAAGCAAGGGCACCGGAAGGCATTCGGAATACCGATGCACGAATTAGCAAAGCAAATATTCTTAGAATGGATTGAGTCACTTAAAAAAAAATCGTCTGCCTCGTCTGACAAAGTCGTTTGGTTTTTTTTTTTTATCGTCTTTCATTGAATCTTTTATCGTCTGAATGGAAAATTGGAATCTCATCACACTCACCCTTATACTGCAGTACGTTCTTTATGTCCAAATGTTACATATATATTAAGTAATATGAAATATATATTTCATATATATTAAGTAATATGAAATATATATTTCATATATATTAAGGAAAAAGGAAATATATATTTCATATATATTTTTATATATATTCAATTTTATTATTTCTTTAGTAAAGTTTACAAATGAGTTCAATAAATTGTAAGCCTTGTCATTATGGCATAGAATAAGGGTGACCAACCCGCGACCCGCCTTGAACATTCTTTCGGCCTTTCTTGAGATGCATTTTTGCAAAATATATTTATTTTACAATGGCCAAAGTAGGGAGAACCAATGGATTTAAAAAATACATTATGTGTGCGTCCTCCATTCAAAAATGAACTGTCGGAATGATGAGAAAAAATTTACTTTGATTTTAAAATAATATTCTTGCGGATATAGGACAGATATTAATCTGTTTTATTTATATATTGCGAATATATGATAGATATTTCCTGTTTAAATTATATTCTGTGAACTCATGATGCTCGCAAATCTCGTAACATCTAATGTAACAGTTTCTATGTTTTATTTTAAGTAAACTCAGTAACACAGTGACCCTCCCTAGATACGCACAGTTGATTGTAGATAGCAGAGCAAGCCGGACACTTAGTTCAAGTTGTTAGAGCTTTTGGTACAATTTACAACCTGCGAATCGTTTTTTTCGAAAAGGAAATCGACCCAACACAAAACACGCTCAAACTTAACGGGACGCTCACTTGCAACGCCCGTTACGATATCCAAATACCCGAATTGAGATCAATGTGCAAAAGCTAAGTGAAAGAGTGGAGAAACACGTATCGCACTAGTAACATAAATACTTTTAGTGATTTCCTTTTTTTTATTTCCTATACGTTTATATATTTTTTATATTTCATTTTTAGTGTTATATATTTTTTTACAGTGTGCATTTTTATTATATTGTCTATGTTTACGAATAAGAATAATAGTAAACATAAAAATAACTCATTACGTCTAATATGGGGATATATAATTTTATATCAGTTCTGATGCATTTCCAAAGTGGCCAGCAAGATCATTTGGGTTTTCCACTCCTGGTCTAGTGCTTTATTGAATCGGGGAAATTTATTACATTTTACAATCTTTACATGATTTATTTTTTAATGATTCATTTTTTTTATTTCCTATATATTAATATATTTTTTATATTTCATTTTTAGCGTTATACATTTCTTTACAATGTGCGTTTAGTATCATCATTATTATATTATCTATGCTTATATGTAAGAACAATAGTAAACGCAATAATAATAACTCATTGTGTTTCCATTTTTCACTCCAAAGAATGTCTCTTGTGAGTCTAAAGCTAATAGGGGGATATATAATTTTATGTGCGGCCAGTGGATTTGTGATGCTTTTTCAAAGTGGCCCACAAGATAATTTGGGTTAGCCACCCCTGATCTGAAGCCTAATTTCATGCCAGCGGTGCATAACAGGTGGCCTGAAAAGTTCGTAGGCCGGCACATAGATGGCGCTACTAGTATTAAATCCATATGATTTTTAGTTAGCCCTAACTTTCAAAAGACACGTGTATAAATTCGACAGCTGTTACACTATTAGTATGTGCGTTATAGCATTTTTAGTGTTCATCACGTGCAGTCCACTCGGCTGACTGTCAATTGGACTCCGGTGTGAAATCATGGAGCCATGTTTCATCCATTGTCACATATCGACGCAAAAATTGATTTATTAAGATTGAACAGCTCCAAACACTGCTTAGAATCATTAATTAGGTGCTGTTTTGTTGTCTCTGCGCGGCACCCACTTTGAACAGAGTTTTCGCATATCCAAATCCATATTATGAATGAATATGTCCAACACGTTCCTTTGATATCTTTAGGGTCTCAGTTATCTCAATCCACTTCACTTTACGGTTATCAGAAATTATTTTGTGGACTTTTCTGATGTTTTCGTCGTTAACAGTCTCTTTGGGGTATCCACTGCGTGCATCGTCCTCGGTGCTCATTTCGCCTCGTTTAAATTTAGCAAACCACTTCTCTACTGTTGATTTTCCTGGTGCAAAGTCCGTATAATGTTTATCAAGCCAAGCCTTGGCTTCAATAGTATTTTTTTTTGCCATAAAGCAATGCTTTATTAACACACGAAATTCCTTTTTATCCATTTTTTCAAACTAACAAAAGTTGCTTCACTAAAAATGCTATAACTCACATACTAATAGTGCAACAGCTGTCAAATTTATACACGTGTCTTTTGAAAGTTAGGGCTAACTAAAAATCATATGGATTTAATACTAGCAGTCCCATTTATGTGTCAGACTACGAACATGTCAGCCCAACTATTATATTGCAAGACAGAACCCTCTGAAATACACAGATCCTTATCGTTACGCAGTGTTGGCAATGTAAGCTCTCTAATGAGAAAATGAGCAACTCCCTTCCTACCTGGAGGACAGAATTTTCAACCCAAATTCGCGCCTTGCAGGACTCGGATGCTACTTTCTGTTCCGTTCTGTTCTTTTTCGGAATCGGTTTCCCTAGGCAAAAAGAACTCGAGAAAAACAATTACGCTCGTACAAGGCCAATATTTGATTAGGATTTGGGGGAGGTGAGGTGTTAGAGGAGCAGGAGGGATCGATGGGAGAGCACAAGTTCCATTTGTTGTGGAGGGAAGAGCATCCCTTTTTCGTCTGCTCCGATCGTTTGTTTCGCGACATCGCAATGCCAAAAAGCGATCATTTGGATGTGAGGCATTTCGAATGCTATTGCGAAATCAGAATGATTTGGTTTGTCGCTCTACGGTTATATTGTGCGCACTTTGAGCTAAACAGACCGGGACCTACAGTTTAAAGAGGATTCCGAACCACTCACAAACATCCATGTCACCGCCACGATTCGAACCTGAAGCCTGGGCCTCCCAAAGGCCAGAGCGCTAGGCACTTGGCCACCAGGCCGCTACGAAATCGGAATGAGATTGTTATTTACGAAAGAGAGAAAGATTGCGACTGCTGTCGTTCCGCATAGTTTTCAAATTGAGTGGAAGCAGACGTGCAACTTAACGAAAACATTTCCTAGAAACGTCATATAATCATTAATATATCTTATCAGAACAATGACATCGGAGTAGGATCCTATTACTGTGTCCAAAAGTAAGATTAGATTTCAATTTAAAATTCTCGGGCATATAGTATTACAATTTCTTTTCTTTTTTAGGTTGTTGGCACTGTCCTTCACATCTGTGTGATATTTCACGTCAAAATATTCATTGGTGTTTGAGTTACGTTTGGCTTTGTGAGACGCTAAAACTGATTCCGGCGAATTTTTGAAATGTTTCTTCAATCGACTCAAACGGTGTCGCCGGAGTGGTCTTTTGAGTTTAGGGAATAGCCAGAAGTCGCACGATGCTAAATCAGGTGAATACGGTGGTTGTGGAACGATATGAGTTCCATTTTTGGCGAAAAAGTAACGAAGAATCATTGTAGTGTGAGCTGGTGCATTCAATGTTTTCGGTACCAATCGAAATTGAACGTGTTTGAGGCCAAAAACATCTTTTAAAATGGAATTTTGAAATTTCAACATCATCAGCAAGGTCTCTCATTGTAAATCGACGGTTTTCAAGCACCAAATCTTTAATGGTTTGGACGTGATCTTCGTCGGTTGAGGTGGAGGGTCGACCAGAGGGCACTTCGTCTTCAACGCGTTCTCTGCATTTTTGAACTGTTTGTACCACTTATAAATATTTCTTTCCGATATAGAAATGCTCTTCGAATGCCTTCTGCAAACAGAATTGAATGCAAGTCCTTCGACATTTCAAAAATCGCCGGAATCAGTTTTAGTGTCTCACAAAATCAAGCGTAACTCAAACACTAATGGATATTTTGACGTCACATTTCACACAGATGTCAAAGACAGTGCCAGCAACCTAGTAAAACAGAAGAAAAAAATGAAATACCATATTCCCAGGAAATTTTAATTGAAAATTGGTCTTAGTTCTTGGACACAGTAGGTATACTCTAATATGGAATACAAAAAATAATAATAATAACTTTCAACAGGATGAATAATTATTGAAAAAAAAAATGAAAAGCCTCAAAATCAAGAAGCACTCAAAATTTGATAAACGTTTGAAAAAATGTATTCTGTAGAAAATTACTCCATGAAAAATGAATTCGATTTATATTTTTTAATGTGCATTCACTTTTACATTGAATACTTACAACTGTGCCCAAAAAGTGAAACCAATTCCCTTTTTCAAAAACCCTTTCTTTATTCTTCCAAATTTTTTATCACCTTCAAAGGAATCCTCTCCGGACACAAGGCACTTAAGCCAACTTTTTTCCAATCCTCAGTGGATGCTAAAAAGTCATTGGCCAGGATGGCCTTCAAAGTGCGCCGATTCACATTGAATCTCTTCAATCCACTCAAAACGATGGTCTTTTGAGTTTAGGAAATAGCCAGAAGTCGCACGGTGTGAATGATATGGGATTCACTTTTGGAGAAAAAGTCACGAAGAATCAATACAGTGTGAGCTGCCGCATTCAGTGTTTTCGGTACCCATCAAGATTGGACGTATTTGAGGCCCAAAATGGAATTGAATGATCCTTTTGAAATTCCAACATCATCAGAAAGGTCTCTAATTGTCACACAGATATTAAGGACAGTGCCAGCAACCTAAAAAAATTGAAATTCCATAAGCCCCGGGAATTTTTAATTGAAAATGGGTCCTACTTTTTGGACACAATAGTTCATTCAACTACAACTTTATTCGCTATGCTGTTTATTAGAAAAGTAACATTAAAAAGCCATTTGGCAAGTAGGAGTATATCAGTAATTTTAAAGAAAGGTAAAAAAAGAAAAGAATTACACAATGCTAATTAATTACGGCATATTTTTCAGAGAAACTTTAGCACGGGAATCAATTTGCTGCAAAAAAAAAAAGCCCCGTAATTAAAAACTAAATTAACGGTTCATTTTAATTTTAAACTCTGCAAATAATTAACATTTTTTTCTGCTTAGATATTCAATTTCAGGAACTTAATTTAATTAAGTTTGCTGTGGAATTACTGATCCACGCTATCTCTGCTATTTGAGAGTTGTTCTTAATTAGACAATTTTAATATATTTTTTGAGTTAATGGATACTGAATTTGAGTTTAATGCGAATGTAATGCTAAAAAAATTAATGTCATATTTTTTTTTAGAACTCTGAGTTATTTATTTTTTCAAACTGAGGTTGCGATATTATTTTTAATAACAAGATGATATCTACTTTAAAAATTTTTCGTTCTTTTTTTTAACATTTTATTAATTATTTTTCCACTGATTCGTATTAAGTGAGCTTTAAAATGTGCGATCAAGATATTTTAATGCATGAAAACTTTCCAAAAGTAAAAATGCAAAATCAATATGGAGGACTTCGAAATTACTGTGTCCAAAAAGTAAGACCAATTTTCAATTAAAATTCCCGGGGCTTATGGAATTTCAATTTTTTTTTCTTTTATAGGCTGCTGGCACTGTCCTTGATATCTGTGGGAAATTTGACGTCAAACTATTCATGAGTGCTTGAGTGGCGTTTGGCTTAGTAAGACGCTAAAACTGATTCCGGCTAGCCCTCTGGTCGACCATCAATCTCAACCGACGAAGTTCACGTCCAAAAAATTAAGATTTGGTGCTTGCAAATCGTCAATTTATAATTAGAGACCTAGTTGATAATGTTGGAATTTCAAAAGGATTTGAGATCGGTAAAAAGGTTCAAAAGGATTTGATTTCGGTACCAAGCGAGATTTGACGCGTTTGTGGCCCAAAATTGGCCTCAAACGCGTCAAATCACACTGTATTGATCCCACGGAATTGATTCTTCGTGACTATTTCGCCACAAATGAAACCCATATCGTTCCACAATCACCGTATTCACCCCGTGCGACTTCTAACCATTCCCTAAACTCAAAAGACCACTCTGAGGACACCGTTTTAAGTCTATTGCAGAGATTCAACGTGAATCGGCGCATGTTTGAAGGCCATCCCTGTCGATGACTTTTCAGCATGCATTGAGGATAGGTAAAAAAAAATTGGCATAAGTGCACTGTGTCCGGAGGAAGATTACTTTGAAGAATAAATAAAGAGTTCTTGAAAAAAATAATAATTGGTCTTATTTTTGGGCACAGTATTATTGGACAGCTAAAAAAATGTTTCAATAACAAATGTTAAATGAACAGATTTTTGTTAATAACACTGTTTTACTTTATGGTTTTGCGGATTTTATTTGATATTCAATGTTTATTTGCATTTCCAATAAAAATGAATTGTGCTTCAAAATCTTTCTTTCGTTTCTTTTCTTTCTTTCTACGCCATAGCTTCATAAAATTATGCATCCCTACATTAGCTTTAGACCCCCTACAGACATTTTTTTGAGTGAATGAATTATGAATAATGAAACTAACATAATGAATTATTATTTCTTACATACAAAAATAAATAATATAATGATACTAAAACGCACATTGTAAAGAAATATAGAACACTAAAAATGAATATAAAAAATACATAAATATAAAAAATGAAATCATTTAAAAAATATTCATTTGACTAGTGCGATATTTGTTTCTCCACTCATCATGATTTCGCAGAATATAATTGAATTATTCTGAGAACTCATAACTGTAAACTCATCCATAAAATAGGCAATGTCTGTCATACATTCGCAAGAACATTTTTTACACTCATGTCCATAAATTAAGGATAATTCAGAATCACACAGAAATTGAACTCTAAAATAAAAATTTCACCTGTAGAATTATCACACACATCTTGAAGAAGAATATGCAAATTACAGGAAACCACCAGATGGCGCGGATAGTACGTCACAATGACGAGAGTGTAAGAGAGGGGTATATAAGGAATGGTGGCAAAGAAGTAAAATTGTTCACAAGCGCTTTAAAAGCCTTTCAGTGCAATGGCACAAAGGAAGCATTTGGATGATTTTTTACGACTGGAATGTGGACGTACCCAGCTGGAAGTATCCGAGGAACTTGGAATCGTCCAGAGTGTCATCTCTAGACTTTGACAACGATTCCAAGATGATGGTAATGTGAGTAGATGTTACAGCACAGGTCGCCCCCGAGTTACAACGCCGAATGAGGACCGGTATTTAGCAGTTACTGCCAAAAGAAACAGACGGAGCACAGCATCAGACCTGTCTCGTCAGCTCTCTTCTGCTACCGGTACGACAGTTTTCAAGGCAGACCGCGTACAGACGCTTAGGGCACATTGGTCTATATGCTCGTAGGCCTGTCAGATGTGTTCCACTTACCGCAACTCACTGTCGCCTGCGATTAACCTGGAGTAGAGAGCATGCATTGTGGACACCGCAAAAGTGGTCTGGTGTGATGTTTTCCGACGAGTCCAGGTTTAGTTTGCAGTCTGATTCTCGCCGGACTTTCATATGGAGAGCGCCAGGTACCCGTTACCACCAAGAGAACACCATTGAACGACACCGTTACGGTGGCGCAGGATGGCTCGTTTGGGGAGGAATTATTCTTGGTTCCAGAACTGACCTGCATGTTCAGAGTGTAACGATGACAGGCCACATCTATCGGGATGTCATTCTGGAACAACATGTACGTTTGTTTCGGGGCGCCATGGGTGCTGAATTTCTGTTTATGGATGACAACGCCCGTTCTCGCCGTGCAAACATTGTAGACGAATGCCTTCAATTGGAGGATATCACCCGTATGGATTGGCCAGCATACTCACCGGACTTGAATCCAATAGAGCATGTGTGGGATATGCTTGGCCGACGAATTGCAGCCCGTCCACCCCCTTCCACCTGTCAACCGGAACTTCGGAGGGCATTGCTTGATGAGTGGTGTAATATTCTCCAAGATCAGATTGATAATTTGATACTCAGCATGCCTAGGCGTTGTAAGGCCTGTATTGCATCGTCCGGGAGACATACTCCATATTAACCATCATACTAACCATGTTATACTGTTTTTTGTAAATAGGTTCTTTTTTGGAATTTGCTCCAGGAGTAAAAATCGCAATTTTTATTAATTATGTCAAACATATAGCATCTTTTTTGCTCTTTACCTTTTGTTTAATAAATAGACTTCACAAATAAGTCAAATTTGTTTTACTTCTGTCTCTTTCTTTGCCTGAACTTCATTATCCTTAATTTATGGACATGAGTGTAAAATCAAATTTTTTTCTCATTATTTCGACAGCTCATTTTTGAATAGAGGGATGAAAACATAATGTATTTTTAATACATTGGTTTTCACTCCTTAGGCCGTTATAAAAATAAATATATTTATAAAAAACAAATATATATATAATAATATTTATAAATATATTTATATATTATTTTATAAAGTGCATAAATATATTTATATTTTATTATATTATATTTATAAAAAATAAATATAGCGTTCTATATTTCTTTACAATGTGCGTTTAATATCATTATTATTGTGTTTACTTGTAAGAATAAAGGTAAACACAATAATAATAACTCATTATGTTTCAATTTTTCACTCCATAAAAAGTGTCTACAGTGGGTCTCATTCTAATAGGGGGGATATATAATTTTATATGCTGCCCGCGGAGTTAGGATGCATTTTCAAAGTGGCCCGCAAAATTATTTGGGTTGGCTACTCTGATCTACAGCATGAGATTTTAGAAACCTGTGGAAACTTCTCTCTTATAACAAGAGGAGGAGTAATCCCTAAGTTTCGAATCAAGCATGCTTGGAATCTTTACCAGCTTTTGTTTGACTTACGATTTTATCTGATACTCTGGAATCTAGTAAATGTAGGTCGATGCTATTTACAAATAATGCTATGTAGATCACATTTACGTTTATATTTTGAAACAAACGCCCCGGAAGCCTTACTCTTCGGAAAGGTTTTTCCCGGCCTATAAATTTATACTGTCCCCAGCTGAGATATGGAGATTTACCAATATGCAGGGTGATTATAAATAAAGACTCACTTTCAAAATGCTGTAAAAAAAAAAAAAAAAAGAAACACTCGTTACAATGAGTTCAAATTTGAACTGAAGATATTTAAAGATAGAGGAAACGGTACGACATCCAAAAACATTTCCAAAGTGTAATAATAGATAGTGCTCTAAGCGGCCTAAAGAAAGTGAATTGAAGTGAAGTGGCTATCAGTTATATTTTGAAGCGAAATGACAACGTATTTGCTCTGGTGCTAGGTACCACAGGTTTCGGGTTCGAGTCCCGGTGGTGCCATGGAGGTTTGTACGGGTTCGGAATCCACTTTAAGCTGTAGATCCCGGTCTCATATCGTATCGCGTCACAGCGACCAATCAAACTTCTTCTCACCCACATCATTTCCAAACTGTAAAGGGACAACTCAGCTCTAGGCTCAATGATGTGGTGTGGTGTAGCAGTGTCCAATGTACTTGATTGTTTCTGGTTTTTTTGACGGACAAAATGACTTCCAAGTCATTCAACAGTTGTGACACTGTGAGTGGAAAACCCATCCACCACGACAAGGATGGGAAAAATTGGTGAAACTTTATTTTGGATGCTGTACCGTTTCTTCCTTCTTCAAATATCTTCAGTTCAAATGTGAACTAATTGTGACGAGGGTTCTTTTTTTTTTTTTTACGGCATTCTGATAGTGGGACTTTAATTATAATAACCCTGTATCATGTACAGGGTAATTATAATTAAAGTCGTAATTGTTTATACAAATCTTTTATTACGTGTGAAAACGTTTTCTACGATAGTTTATTGATCTATAAAAAATATTACAAGCAATGCTGTTATATTTTTTAATGATTCTTTTTTTTGAAGAGAATGCGCAGTATCTGTTATCATTAAAAAAAGATAACACTATAAATTACTTCTACGTTCTTAATTTTCACGCTTATTAATCAGAAAGGGTTCATTTCAGAAAATTGAAATTTCTGTTCAAAGACTGTCGGAGCGAAACATTCTGATAATAATTTATTTCATACTCGATCAAAATCTTCAGACACTTTTCCGTAAAAGGGTTTATTATAGTTTATAATACCTTTTTAACAAGTATTTAATCTCCCCATCAAAAGATTTACGTTCAAAGTTTCAACTAAAACAAAAAACTTATCACTTATCCTCGATCAATAACTACGGGTATTTCCTATTTTGTTGATGAAAAAGTAAGACAAAGCCTTCGTCTAATCCCCCCTTGATTATGTATACAATTATCCAAGAGATTTTGAAAAGAATTTATAACAGGCCTTATTGTTTAAGAAAGATTCTTTTGAAATTTATCTGAAAATGTTTTCCGTCACAATATTTCATTTAATCTTATTAAAATCAACAATGGAGGGATAATTAACTAATTATTATGAACTATTATTAATTAGAGAACGGAAACGTGTATCATTAGGGTCGTACTTTTATCAGTAAAGATCAAATTTCCTACTTAATATTAAATACAAAAATGCATTGCTTGTAAACATTCTTTAAAATTTGGATGAAATGCTTTTCTGTATAAAGTCTAATAAAATCTACTTTATTGTAATTTAAACTTTTATAATAATGGAAAAGGGTATTTAATTAGGATTTTCTAGAACAAGGGTAGCCCAACCGCTGCCCGCCTTTAATATTTTTGAGGCCCATGAGATGTATCACACTTTTACAAAATATATTTATTCTATAATGGCCAAAGGGGTGAAAACCAATGTATCAAAAAAATACATTATTTGTGTATCCAGATATCTAAGGAATCCAGATCCAACTGTCGAAATGATGAGAAAAAATTAACTTTGATTTTAAAATAATATTCTTGCTAATATAGGACAGATATTTCCTGTTTTATTGATGAATCCGCAGAATAATTAAATTATATTCTGCGAAATCATGATGAGTGGAAGAACAATTATCGCCCTAGTAAAATAAATATTTTTTAATGATTTCATTTTTTTTTTTATTTCTTTTATATTTATGTATTTTTTATATTTCATATTTAGAGTTATATATTTCTTTACGATGTGCGTTTAGTATCATTATTATTATATTATCTATGTTCACATGCAAGAATAATAGTAAACACAAAAACAATAACTCATTATATTTCAAGTTTTCACTCCCAAAAAATGTCTAGAGGGGGTCTAAATCTGATATGGGGTTATATAATTTGATATGCGACCCGCGGAGTTAGGGTGCATTTCAAAAGTGTCCCCCAAGATCATTTAAGTTGGTCACCCCTGATGTATTGCAATATACTTTATTGTAATTTATATTTTTATATTCATAGAAAAATTTATTTAATTGAGGTTTTTCTATTATATATTGAATAATTGCAAGAATAGTGAATTCATAAAAATAATAAATTTAATGATTTATTATCATAATAAATGATTAAATTGGAATATTAAAGCTGGTCAAAGTTATTGAAAAATAATTCATTTTAAATTCAGAACATTAAAAAGTTCATCTGTTTATTAAACAATATATAATATTTTTTAAATGTATTGCAATTCATTAAAAGCTAGAAATGTTTAAATTGAAACCAAACATTAAACATTATAAACTATTGTTATTCGATTTTTTTTATTCGGAATTTCTATTCGAGTTTTTTAAAACCTATACATTATTATTTTTTTTTTTCGAACAGGAAAGAAAATAGTTATATAAATTGCTACGTTTTAAAAGAAGGACAATTTTTCATCGTGCAATTTGCCCTATATGCAGAAAAACTCTGAAATCCTGACATAATTGTTCTGTGTTCTGTTATTTCCGAAAATAACCTGCAATTACTGAAAGAAGGAGGATATCAATAGCATTTATGTTTATGTTTCAAAAGAAATAAAGTAATTATTTTTATTTTTTATCTCAATAGTTCGTCTATTTTTTATTTTATCATTCGCTATCACATTATAACACAGATTCTGTTATGTCATGTTCGATGTATGTATTATTTTGAATATCAAACCACTCTGAGCAATTATTTTATTGATTGGATGATCTGCTATCTGAAAAACTTGACAAAACACATTTTTAATACCATGCTTCATATTTCAGAGTTTCTGAATTGCAGTAACAAGTTTGAAAGCGAGATTCAAAGAAAAAAATAATCAAATTTATTTTTAAACTTAGGATGATATCAAAAGATTTTATCTGTAAAAATGTTTACTTTAAGTTCATAGACAACACACTATTGTGATTGGATAAATGATGGATTGGATAATAGTTGCATAAATTACTACACGTTTTAAAGAAAGGCGAGCTTTCCTCGTGCAGAAAAACTCTGAAATCATGATACAATTGCTCTGTATTCTGTTAATTCCGAAAATAGCTTGAAACTACTGAAGTAAGAAGGGAATCAATAGTATTTATGGTAATTATTTTTATTTTTTATTTCAATAAAGTTCATCTTTATTTTATTCGTTCGCTATCACACAGATTCTGTCATGCAGTGTTCGATATAATCTTTTGAATATCAAATTACTCGGATCAATTGTTTTATCGAGTGGATGAGAATTTTGACGGAACACATTTTTAATACCATGCTTAATATATTTCATAGTTTCTATGCTGCCGGAACAAGTTTGAAAGTGAAATTTTTAAAAATATCAAACTTTGTTTTAAAATTTTAGGATGATATCAAAAGATGGTTTTTGTAAAAAATGTTTACTTTAAGTTCATAAACAACACACTATTGTTATTGGAACTCAAAATTTCAAGAGTTGAATTTCAAACCATTAAGAGAGTCCGTTTTGGGTATGTCCACTCCAACGCAGCAAGAATGTCTGGAAGACCAACAAGGGATGGATATCTGACCCAACACTTAAAGGATACTCAAACTGACCCTTAGAACAAAGAATCAAATGGTTCTGGTGTTGTGAGGCAAAAATTGAAAAACAACTTTTAGCATAAAATGATACAAATACAGTAGTTGTAAATATCGTCCAATTCACGTATTTACAATTCACGTAGTATGTATACGCGTAGTGTGTATATCCAATTCACGTACGTGTTCACGTCCGTCTAAAACGGATCCATAGGAAATAATAATCACTTTCATATAAGGAAATACAAATGCAGGGTTATATTATATATTATCTATCACAACAGTAGTAGTAGCATGTTCTATATTACAGGAGCAATATATTATATTATATGCAGAGGTAGTTTATATTATAAAGGCAGTATTAAATTGTATATAATGTAAATGTAGTATTACATATATAATATATATATATACTTAGGGCTACTGTATGGCATTTCTCAGTCACAAATACAGTAGCAAGGAATACTTATTGCTACTGTACAATGTATAAAGTATGGCAAAAGCTACCAACTATTATTATAGAATAGAAATGCAATACTAGGTATTATATTACCCAAATACAATACCAGGTGTTATGTACTGCTTCTGTATATTATAGAGTGTCAGATGTTTTTGCTACTGCACAGTACCAGATGCCAATTATTGCCACTGTATAGTGACTTTAACTTCTTGTAAAACGTCCTCTCTCAGATACCAGTAACAGTCTTTAACTCCTTTTTGCAAAGCATTACCTTTCGCATGCCAGTACAGTAATATAACACAATGGCATCGGGTGCAGGTGGCAGTACATGTGGCGTGTGTTTGATTTTGCAGACAACACGCGCGAGGGCGCGGTGCAGACGAACGAGCGGCTGCGCCTGGTGACGGGCAAGGTGTCGGTGTCCTACAACACGGTGAAAGGCGCCCTGACGGGGCTGCACGAGCGCTACGAGGCGTCAAGGCGGAGCGGAACGTCTTCCGGCGCTACGCCCTACTCAAGGCCATCGTCAAGGAGGTCATCCAGCTCGACGCGCAGTACTGGCTGCTGCTCGACGTCCCCAAGCAGGACAAGCAGGAACAGGTGAGTCTCCGCCCATTCTACTCTGCGCAGTCACTGCTTTCAGACTCGACTGTGGAAGTGTGTGCATAATGCCTTCCCATGGAAACCTACTCTCCATCGGGGATTTTGGTTTGGTTTGTCGCTCTACGGTCATCTTGTGCACACGAGGGCAAAGCAGATTGGGACTTACAGTTTAAAGGGTATTCCGAACCACCAACAAACCACCGCCAGGATTCGAACCCGAAACATGTGGGACCGAGCGCCACAGCGCTAGCCACTCGGCCATCATATCCTTCTATTCTTGGGGGAGCCTCCCACCTGCGCAGAAGGGACCAAGCTGGAATCCATTGCAGTCACTGCTTTCATAAACAAAGAGACTCCATCGTGGCAGCGTGTGCATGAAGCCTCCACAGGGGCCTCCCATCAGATAGCTGGACTACCCATGCATGATTGTTTTGAACACAATGTCACATTCGCCATCGAGTCTGTTTGTTTTTGGAAGGAGTGACTACAGTGAAGGACGACAATGCCCCAGTGGATTCCACAGGCCACACCTGACACCTTTGGCTCTTGGGGATAGAAGTTTTCTAGCATAACGACAACTATCATTTTTTTTATGAAAGTCATACCCTTAAGCCCCGGCAGTGATCTGTTCATGGCATACATAAGTGAAAAATTATGACGTTCGATCCCCCTTCCAAATAAATGAGGAAAAATTAGATTGCCTTAAAAATAATACTTGTGGAAACAGAATACTAGAAAATATCTTTTCTAGAAGGAGACAAGATGAAATACGCCAACGCGTCATTTCATTCACAAATGCAAAAAGAAAGAAAAAAATCTTTTATCCTTAAAAGTTAGTCCAAGGGGAATAAATGCACAACTACGCGTCATACGGTCTGCAGGAGGAATGAGATTCGAATCCTCTGGGATATTGTTGTTGTCACTGCTTTCAGAAACAAAGAGACTCGATGGCGGTTGTGTTGTAATGTGTTCAAAACCTTCGCGCATGGATAGTTTTCGGATTTTCTCCCATACGTCTCGTAAACGCGGGACAGTTAACCCTAAAAGTCCACCCGGAAAGCACTATTCTCCCCATCACCCGTAGGTAGGCTGTTCGTGTTAAACATGAGGCACACCAATTTTCCACCTCCACCTTTCTAATGAGCAGGGGGCAACATAACTCAAAGTATGGGAGGAGGGGTGTGGAAAAAAAAAAGAAAGCTTTCGTCTTTTGAATTACCCTCAAGTAATGATTAATCAATAAATATTTCGCAAATTTTTAAAAACGCATCCTTTATGCTGAAAATTCTAGTGACTGTAATAATTGAATAAATTCAGTAAAATATATACATATAGCACTTCAGCACAAAGCAAAAATTAAATGAAATTTTGTTTCTACGAAAATTTTATTGAATACAGAAAAAAATCCAGAAAATAATATTTTTTAATCATGTAATGATGTGGTTCAATAAAAGATCCACTAAAAAGAACCTGCCTTCATTGAAAAAATATTTTGATTTAAATATTCTTATTTTAAAATGCAAACTTTCGTTAAAGTATAAAAAAAAAATCATTGAGGTAGACTTTTTCATCTTTTTTAAATAACAAAAAAATATTGTATGCAATTTGGAGATAAAAGAATAAAAAAATAGCAATAAGCGTTTTGTCAAACCATATTTTGAATAATTTAATTTCAAGTTAGATATAATTATGAAAAGCTGATATGCTGACAACGTCAATGCGTTTCACACAAAGACGCTGTTCAGGTTCAAATTTCCAGTCACTCGTCCAGTCACTGCTTTCAAAAACGAGAAGTCTCGACGGTGATTGTATGTAAGCATCAGGTTTCCTGAGAGGAGATTTTCAGGTTTTCAAAAATCTCCCCGCTTACAATGTTCTTCCTTTCTCCCAAATGGATGGTCTGTTTAATGTATACAAAGGTGGTACATCCCTGTGGTAGGTCCCCTGATGTGCAAAATTACATCAATACCAGCCGTGATCATCTTTTGTCATAAATAGTATAACAGCTTCATAGCAAATGTATTCCCGAAATAACAATTCTTTTTGACATGTTTACAAATCTGGAGGTCATTTAGACCTAGAAGTTAAGGATACGTGAACATATCTATCATGGTAGAAAAAGGCTAAAAAAAAAAAAATTGAAGTAATAGGCGTACTCTAGTGTGAGGGCCAATTGGCTCTGGCACCACAGGTTTCAGGTTCGAATCTTGGCGGTGGCATGGATGTTTGTGAGTTATTCGAAATCCCCATTAAACTGCAGGTCCCTGTCTAATTAGCCCGAAGTGTGCACAAAATGATCGTAGAGCGACAAACCGAACCAAACCTAGTCATTGGTTGACCATGGGTCCTCGGCAGACCCGCCCACCATCCCTCCTATTGCGTGATGTCGCGTGTGCTCTTCTGCTGTCCTTTACCTTTCTAGTAATTTTCTAGTGGTATATCGAATAATACGCCATCAACATTTTTGCCTTGCTAGTCAAGATGTTATTTTAATAAATAAATCGCAAAATCAAAAACATTTCATGACTTGAATATCCATTGGAGCCAAATTATCCATTAGACTCATTTGCCAATTAACATAAGCAAATAGCTACCCAATAAAAACAAACCTATTCGTTGCATAGAGGATTGCATCATGAGAACTGAAGGAATACATGAAACTCTTCATCAAGGGGGTACGAGAGAGGCAAAGAGAAAGAAAGAAAACGCTGTTCTCTAACAAAAAAAATGCCTGTATTGTCTAGAAATAGGCGAAATAACACCTATTTGCCAGTGAAAAATACTGTGAAGACTCTCTTCTGTTTTTGCGAAAGCATTATCTTAAAGAATCAAGAATAAGGAATCTCAGCAGGAAGCAAAGTAAAATTGGGTCCGTAATCCTACACTTTTCAAAGTGTAGGATTACACTTTGTCTGCTAGTCACTTTGTCTACTAGTCTGCTTTCATCTCCATCGGGACGTACCAAAACTCGACAACTCCTATTCTCCCTAGGATAGTCCTTTCCAGTATCCGTACTGCCCCTCCCCCTGTAACGTCTCGACTTGTACTAGATTTATAACTGCTTCAGGAAGTGGACCCCTTTAAGGTTCACGGAAACACTTTAATTTTTATTTACAATCATTAAAGATATATACAGAACTCTATTTACATAAATAAATTATGGTTTAAAAACACTAAAAAAACACGCTTTTTGAGTTAATCCAACTAAAAAGTAAAAAATAATTGTTAACGTAAGAATAAAATGTCTGACGAAAAAATGAATGTCACTGTTGTTCTAAAAGCGTGGGGTGCTTTGTATGACATTTTTAAACTAACTCTGAATTTCGGAATGAAACTATTGAAAATTTATAACGATTGATATCGAGCACCCCACGCTTTTAGAACAGTGACATTCATTTTTCGTCAGTCATTTTATTCTTATGTTAACAATTATTTTTTACTCTTTAGTTTGATTAACTCTAAAAGCCTGTTTTTCAGTGTTTTTTAAACTATAATATTTAAATGAGGTCCCGGTACGGAGGACTGGAACTATAGCTCTTACAATAATTTAATTGTTTGTAAAACAAAGGCTAAATGGGAAAAGGTCGAGCCAGCCAGGATTCGAACACGGAATCTCCTGATCTGTAGTCAGGCGCGTTATCCGTTGTGAATGTTTTAGGTACTTTCACTCTAAATGGGTTAAATTGCTCTCCATAAGTTAAAAATAAAATCACTCATCCAGGGGATCCTAATCATGATGAGATAATAAACTTATCAAATTATTTTAGTGTCGTCGGTCCTTGATAAGTCTATAACGTTTCAATTAAATCTGATAGCTTAAACTAGATTCAAAATCGAGCCCAAAGAGTCAGTTACAAACACGCATACAGATAAAACTAGTAAAAGGGTATTAAAAATGAAAATTAAAGATATACATTTGATTCACAAGTGCAATTCACTTCAAAGTAGGAGATTTTTAAAGTTCTCAAATCTAAGACCAATCTGTTCACCAGGTCTGCAGCGTATGTTAATTATCACACTGCGGGAGACACGAAACCATAAAGGTCTCCCTTTGAAAAACAAGCGTAACCTCCTGCCTGCTCAGTCAATTTCAGAAAAAGAGAAATAACACTTCTTGTCGATTCGTCGTAGAACTCAGTTCCTTCTTCTCCATAAATCCGCCTTGAACAAAATCCGTCAAGAGGGGGGGACACTCACTTCTCATTGAGTCGACACTTCCTCAACCCATGGTTTATCACCCATTCCGATGCAACAACTAGTGGTGTAGTCCATGTCCCATCTGTAATTTTTTACCTGAGAATGCCGCATAGACAATCGCTCATTTCTTAAGGTCTCATTATCCATGACAGTGATTATCTGCTAACAGATTTGAGTGACAGGTTGTTCTCATTAGTACAAAACACTCATTGCATGTAATATAACTACCCATAACATTACTTATTTGCTGTCAAATATGAGTGATAGGTTCATATTATGTACTTGTCATTAAATATACACCTCTTTCTCTCTCGTGGGAACGGAATGCTACAATTCTTTCCATGGTAAAATTCTACACCCCCATGGCGAAACAGCTCCCTGAAAGCATCGGTGTACCACTTTCTTTCGTGTATTGAGCAAACGGCAGTGGGTGCTTCACTCTATTCCCGCATCCCATGCATTTTTATTAAAGAGTTGAGCATTCATTTTTTTACACAGGAAAGAGATTTTGAAAACACAGAGCGCATCGGGTTGTCAGTTTTTAGGCAAACATAATCTCCACGTCGTCATAATATCTCACGCGACTTTAAAGAAAAACAAGTCATATAAAGAAAAAAAAATTAAAGTCGATTCCTACTTTTTTCACTCTATTGCAGAAAGTCCTTTATAAATAATTTTTCGTTCATTTTTTTTAAGTTTATCTGGCACCATCTGTTGGTAGATACATGCAACTTAAATCTAAAAAAAAATAACTAAAATTAATTAAATAAATTTAATGAATGAATTAGTATTTGAAAAAGCTGTATTCACATCCAGTGTCATCCACAACAAGTTAAAAAATGCATTTGAACTTGAGGTGGATGAATAAAAAGTATTTCAATAAAGATTGAAAATGTGAACAAGATATATATAGGCAGAGTGTGAACTAATAGAAGGAATTTAATAATGATGAAAAACCATCCAAATTGCACTAGAAAAATAACGGAAAACCATCCGAATTGCTGATCTAAATTATACAGAAAACCGAAGTTCTATTCGTTGGCCCCTTCTGTTTCAAAATGAAGACCAGCTCAGCGACGCACATAAAGAAGGCAGGATTATCGCATCATTCGGGCCCATTGGTGTCGGCGAAGAATGTTTATCAAGATTAGAAGCAGCAGCCCAAATTTCGCTACAGGGATTAAGCTGACCAGGTGACAGCAGGCCCCTCTGTTCATTAGGGAGGTAGGGAAAACAAACTGCCCAAACAATGCAGAAGGGGGAAACAAAAGGCCGCTCGGTTATTTTTGTACAAATTCTTGTCTAACGGAAAAGGGATTTTTTTTTCTTCTTGCCTCTTTGTTTCAGCTAGAGATGAATGGATAGTGTTTGGGCTTTGCTACGGTTACAGTTATATGTCAACATGAAACATGAACGGGATGTATAAAATATATATAATTTTTTTTTATCAAATGGAGGAATCATTCATTGTTGAAGGTTATAAAGAAGAAACTATTGTTCGTTTATAACTTACATTTTTAATGATACAGAAGTTTTTTAATTAGGTTAATCTTAAGTTACAGATTTTTAGATAGGTTAGATTTTATTATTTAACTTAATAATAAAATAAGAATGCGCTCTGGCGCTCGGTACCCAGAGTTTTCCGGTTCGAGTCCCGGAAGTGCCGTGGATGTTTACAGTGGTTCGGAATACACGTTAAACAGTAGGTAATAATAGGATCATACAGTGTTGTGGGGTTGTGTTACTCGCGCTTGTAGCATATCTTCAAAGCTACACGTGCCCCTGGGTAGTGATAAATGAGTAACAGCAATGCAGCTCTTGCATAGAGTATAAATAATAACCTCGAGCAACTCCTCCTCCAAGGAGTACTCCTCTGAGGAGGAGTTGATCGAGGTCCTCCAATGAGTTAACCGCAGTCTCGTTAATGAAAACAAAGAGTAAGAATAAAATAGAGGGCTCATCGGCGTTGCCAGCCACAGGACTTAACTTGCCATGTGACAGGTAACCGTTTTCTCGCTGAGCTTGGCTGTTGCGAGACATTCTTTTGAACGTGTGTTCGTGCCTGAACTACATTCCCGTGCAACAAAATGTATGTTTTAGTAGACTGGGCCCTCGGTACCACAAGTTTCAAGTTCCAGTCTCGGCGATGCCATGGATGTCTGTAGTGGTTCGTAATCCACTTTACCACTGTTGGTCCCGGTCTAATAGGATCGTAAAGAGTTGATAGGGTAATGTTACTCGCGTCCGTAGCCTATCTTCAAGCTAAACTTGCCCCTTGGATAGTGCTAAATGATTAACAGCGGTGCTGTCCTGGTTTATGGCATAAAGATGAACTGATTCTGTATTGCCAGCTGCATTAGAACAACAACAGTAAGCTGTACCATCTCTCAAAGTTTGTCCCATGACCATTGAATCACTCTGTATATGTTTCAGGAATTCATTTTAATATTTTTTTGTGTGCATTCACATAGATGAAGGAAAACATTTTATTATTATTTTAACAAATGTAATGCGTTTCACTGAATTTTAGCAGGCACGAATCTGCACGGGTTCAGGTTATCCATAATGACGCTCTTCAATAAGACGATACCGCACATTTATGACATAATTATTTCCACATTCAATTTACACCAACGACATTATCTACCGCATGATCTTCTTTAGTATGGTGCAGTGATCTGCGTATACATATCATGCACGGCGGAATGACAGGAAGACATCCTTCAGGGACAAGCGGTACCCTCATTGCTGATCTCACGCACAATGAAGCTTCACAATGAAGCGCGCCAGAACGTCACGTCTCAGTGACCAGGCGGGAAGTTTGGTTTGGTTAGTCGCTCTACGATCATATTGTGCACACTTTGGGCTCATTAGACCGGGACCTGCAGAAAACGTGGATTCTGAACCCTAACAAACATCCATGCCGCCTCCGGGATTCGCACCTGGAGCCTGTGGTACCAAAGGCTACAGAGCTGGCAAATTTTCCATACGGCCGCCCAGTCGGAAGAGTTGATCCTCGACATGTCATCTCCGCTTCAGTCAGCAATACATGATAGATCTTTCCGCTAGTATTTTTCTGGGGGGGAAGGTCTAAAGCTAGTTGTAAAAGAATATATAATTGTAATTAGTTATTTAAAACATCTTGTCACAACAGTTGTAGAGACGATAGTTCTGAAGTGCATTCACCCCCCTCCCCCAAAAAAGAAAAATGAAAATCTAAAAAGCCTTTAATAGATGAGGAAATTGGAGACGAGTATGGACAAGTTCGGACGAGTACCCGAATGATGTCAGTTATGAAGGCGATGAAACATTCATTCCTCCCCAAAGTTTGCAATAATACGAGTAATATCATTGTAACAACGCATAATAATTCATTTATATGAAATATTTGTTAGTGATAAAATATCATACAAAATGAATGCATTTCGTCCCTTAATAAATTATTTTACAACAAAATATGAATAACAATTCATTTTTAACTCTAGTGCCTATCACGCGCTGCCACGTAGTCATATTCTATCAGAATTCTATTAGTCATATTCTAAATATTGCTTAGCAATCAGCAGGGCGCACACAATCGTGTTTTATGACCCCTTTTTCAATCCCACTTGTCATAAAAAAGTGAGTCTGGGAAAAACACATTTCTAGGTCGGGTCAATAACTATATCACGTGACTGGTAGTGAAAGGGTTAATGATCTCACACACGCGCCATTCCCGAAAGAAGCGACTACAGCGAATTCAGACTTCCAATCGTTTTGTCAAAATGGTTTTCTAACACAATACTGGTGATCCCGAATTATAGTTAACTAGTATTATCCATAATTAACTCTTGTTATCAACTCATTGGTATTTCCCAGCAAGAAGGGTGCGTATTCTGACATTCATCATGCTTTTTTATACCCTTCAAGATATCTTTGAACCAACTGTCATCAAGCTGAAGTCATGAACCTGTAAGCATACTGAATCATAATGACAACAATACCCATCCCTATTGTCAAATATCCTTAAATCATGGCACCCATCCGTCAAGTATCCTTAAATCATAGCACCCATCCATTGTCAAGTATCCTTAAATAATGGCACCCATTCATTGTCAAGTATCCTTAAATCGTGGCACCCATCCATTGTCAAGTATCCTTAAATCATAGCTCCCATCCATTGTCAATTATACCCATCCATTGTCAAGTATCCTTACATGATAGCACCCATCCATTGTCAGGTATCCTTAATTCATACCAATGGATGAATACCCAATGAGTATCCATTGTCAAGTATCCTTAAATCGGGGCACCCCTCCATTGTGAAGTATCCTTAATTCATGGCACCCATCCATTGTCAAGTATCCTTAATTTATGGCACCCATCCATTGTCAAGTATCCTTAAATGATAGCACCCATCCATTGCCAAGTATCCTTAAATCATGGCACCCATCCATTGCCAAGTATCCTTACATCGTGGCACCCATCCATTGTCAAGTATCCTTAATTCATGGCACCCATCCATTGTCAAGTATCCTTAATTCATGGCACCCATCCATTGCCAAGTATCTTTAAATCATAGCATCCATCCATTGTCAAGTATCCTTAAATGATAGCACCCATCCATTGCCAAGTATCCTTAAATCATAGCACCCATCCATTGCCAAGTATCCTTAAATCGTGGCACCCATCCATATTGACAAGTATCCTTAAATCATGGCACCCATCTAAGCTGTACATTAAATTGGCAGTGTTCTTTAAAACATCTTGTCCTAACTCTGTTGTTTCAGGCTTCCTCTAACTATCCCTCCTCTCATTGAACGTCCCATTATGAAGCAACTTTTAAGAGCTGTCCTGAACAGACGCTCTTCCCTTTCATTTGGGAACAAAATACATACTCATTCAAAATGAAGGAGCAGTTTTTAAATTTTTATTTACAATGAACAGGGCAATAGATGGCGTCACATCAATGGATAGTGGGAAGTTCAAACTTATTTCATTGTTCAAAGTTATTTTATGCATTTGTTATAAGAAAAACTTAGAATCTGCTCCTTCATTTTCAATAACCCTGCATAATACCTCTGTAAGGAAGAGCTCTGAGAGCCTAATGGCCGAGTGACCAACACTCTGTGCCACAGGGTTTGAGTTCCGGCGTGTTATGGATGTTTGAAGTGGTTCGAATCCACTTTAAACAGTAGGTCGTGGTCTAATAAGACTACTACTACTACTACTACTACTACTACTACTTCACCACACCGCATCACTGTGCCTAGATCTGAGTTGCCCCTATACAGTTTGGGAATGATGTGGGGGAGAAGTCTGACAACACTCTATGATCCTATTCGACAGGGACCTACGATTTAAAGTGGATTCCAAACCACTACAAACTTCCATGGCACCACTGGGATTCGAAGCCGGTAACCCCGGTACCTGTGGTAACGAGCACCAGAGCGCTAGCCACTCGGCCATCAGGCCCCAGGTCTAATAGGAAAGAGTGTAAGGCTGACAACCTAACCCGTAAAAAAGAAAACATCTTCTGTCACGAAATCTGCCAGTAGGACACATGGCCTTGACCCACCATGGGGCTGCTGAGCCAATGAAGAAGAAGGAAGAGCTCTGTTTATGTAATGCAAGACCGTTGAAATGAGACATATAAGTAGCTTAGGACAGAAGATGTTCCAAATTCTAAAACGTTTATAAATAAAATTTAAAAAAAAAAAAAACTATTATTTAAAATGAAGGAGCAGATGTACAGATTGTATATGTGTCGAATAACAAATGCATAAAATGGCGTCATGTATTGCCCCTATGTTAATTCATTGAATTCAAAGAATTCTGCAATTTCATTAAATTTCAAATCCATATAAGCAGGTATCCATTGTAGGATACACATTGTGTACAAGTAGTAAGTTTGTTCTAAAAGAGATATAATGTTCATGATCATACTTGAGAAATCTTTATTCAGAGCCGATAATAATGCATACCCTGAGTCTTCGCTGAGTGTGATTCCATTCATTTGTTGCGATGGAGGTAGACTCAGATAGGCCTCAAGTGTCTTTTGAATGGCCACAATTATCCTGTGAAGTTTGATGCAATTTTCCAGCGCTTATAGAAATTTCAATTCTTTTCCTGTCGGGGCAATAGATGCGCGCCACATGAATGGATATAGGAAAATTCAAACTTATTCCATGCATTTGTTATGCAACAAACCTAGAATCTTCTCCTTCATTTTCAATAATCCTGCATAATAACTCTGTAAGGAAGGAGTCTTGGGGCCTAGTGGCCGAGTCACCAACGCTAGGTGTCATAGGGTTTGAGTAATGGCGATGGCATGGATGCTTAAAGTGGTTCGGAATCCACTTTAAACCGTAGGTCGTGGTCTAACAGGACTGTAGGACGTTGGGTAGAGGGCTGACAACCATATCCCATAAAAAAGAAAACATCCCCCCCCCACCCAGTTCCGTCACAAAACGTTGAGTCGGATGATTCATCAGTGCAGGCAGTGATGTGATTGTGTGTTAAAAGGGAATTTATCGTTTTGATCCCTAATTCCCTTCAGTTTCTCTTTCGGGTCTCTCTTGGAACAAAGATCAAGGACTATTGTGTGGTGTTTTCAGTCATTGGCCTATGGAATGGTTTGTCGCTCTACTGTCATCTTGTGCATACGAGGGCTAAAAACAGACCGGGACCTACAGTTTAAAGTGGATTCCGAACCCTCACAAGCATCCATGACATCACCACGTATCGAACCTGGAGCCTGTGATATCAAATGACAGAGAGCTAGCCACTTGGCCATAAGACCACCCTATGGAATGGGTATTAAAGATAAATCGATACAAGAAATGTTATTTCGTTTAGGGCTCTGATCACTTTATATGAAATGTAATAAAACATTATAAATTATCATATAAAGGCATATTTTAGTTTTTAATCATCTTGAAGGATGAGGGGGCATTTATTAATAGAATATAACTGTCAAATATATTTAAAAATTAAATTTACAGCTAAAAAAATGTATCCCTTCTTTTTGAGAATCGCTGCATGATGGTAGACTGTCGTTTCTCCCTTCGAGCCAACATCGGGGCAACAGGGTGCCAAACACCGTCAAGCTGTCATCGCATATGTTGAACTAAAAAGCAAAGCAAAAAAGTGACTTGAGGCGAATGTTTGTCTCAATCTGGCAACCCCGATGAGCTCTCTATTTTATTAATACTCTATGGTTTCTATTATGCAGGTGGTTATATTTAAAGTGACCCTATTCAGACCCTTTAGAACCCGTTCTGGCTAACGGATTTGGATGAAACTTGGTATATATATATATACGGTAAATGGACCATGAGGAAAATATTTCTGCAATAAAAAAATAGTTCAAATTTATTAAATGGAGTGAACGAGGAGATCAGGCATCTGGAAAAGCTCTCGATATTACACGATTTTCACCAAAGTTGAAACGAAGCAACTTGGCGCCCAATGTGAGGTCGTTGTCTTCTTTTTGTCTTGGCACCCAATGTGAGGAGTTGCTTTTCTTTAGATGGAGCTGTAAATAATCAAAATTGCCTTATATGGTGTGCTTCACCTCCTGATGTCCTGCACCAACAACCACTGCATTCTGACTCAGGGTGGGACTGCATGGTGGGATTTACTGCTGATTTTAGCCTCGGACCGTTTTTCTTTGCAACTCTTACTCCTCAAGGTCCTAAAACGTGCTCTATCAAGAGTGCTCTGTACAGTGAAATCCTTCGCCAACAGGTCATTCCTGCTTTACAGGAATAGGAATGTTTGCAGATCACTGTCTTAATGCAAGAGGGAGCAACTCCTCACATTGGGCGCCAAGTCAAAGAACTTCTCCGTGCTAATTTTTGCTATAATGGTGTAATATCCAGAGCTTTTCGGATACCTGGCCTCTTCTTCCACCCATAAATCCTTGTGATTTCTTGTTGTGGGGATTTCCTAAAAGATCGTGTTTATGGAGGAGGAATTAGGATTTTGCCAGAGTTGAAATCTAGCATTGCACACCATATTGCCGAAATCCCTCGAGTTTCTTCGTGCTGCCATTGAACACGCTGTAATGCGCTTTCAACACGTAATTGATGTCAGAGGGTCACACGTTGAGCCTATTCTGTACTTGAATAAATTTTAATGGTTCTTGACAAATTTTTTGTCCTTCTTTAAAGCGCCACGATTCCCCTGGTAGTTAAAATTTGAACTATATATACATACATACCAAGTTTACCAACTAGTATGTATGTATACATGGTCCAACATATGTACATACCATGTTTCATCCATATCCATTGGGTAGAACGGGTTCTAGAGGGATCTGAATAGGGTCACTTTAATCATAACCACCCTGTATTTGTTTAACAACTTTTTAAAAGAATGAAATGAAAGCCAATGTTCATTTTTGCATCCAAATGAATGTGCTTGCATTTTAAAGAGGTGCTTACACTTTGATTAGGTGAACGCCTACGTGCTGCGTGCGTGCGCGGTGCTGGAGAAGGCGTCGGACACGCGGCCCCAGGGTGAGACGTCCAAGAGCCAGGCAGCCCAGCAGGCCGAGGGGAGGAGGCCCGGGAGAAGGAGAGGAAGGCCAGGCTAGAAGGTGAGTCTCTTTTTTTTTTTTCTTCCACATTTTCAACATTTGTTAAATTTTGATGATGATTTCCTATTTGCAGTTTAAAGATATTTTCTGATAGGATTACACTGTGGATAGGATTACACTTGAGTTATCATAGGGGTTGGCAGTCACAGTGAATAACAGTATATTTACATACTGTATTCAATATATACAGGGTGATTCAGTGATCATGGAATGAACTTTTAAGAGGACTTTAACTTAATAAAACATATTTTTGCGTAGGTCATGCATTGAGGGTCGAATAGACGAAAAGAAAAAGAAAGCTTAATGTATTGACAGCTTCACTGCAAAGTACTTATTATGATTCATGTTATGTGTTTAAAAAAACTTCAAAATGGCGCCACCCACATGTTTGGTAGAGTCGACGATTTGCCAGGTTGACGGAGAACCTTGGTTGCTTAGCAACCTCTATCTGCTGCTTTGTGAATGAGAGAAGTGTCTTAAGATTTAAACCCATTGATTAGATAGAAAAAGAATAAGAGATACATATATACAGTAAAAGAGATACATTTATAAACACTCATGTCCATAAATTAAGGATAATGAAGTTCAGGCAAAGAAAGAGACAGAAGCAAAACAAATTTGACTTATTTGTAAAGTCTATTTATTAAACAAAAGGTAAAGAGCAAAACAGATGCTATATGTTTGACATAATTAATAAAAATTGCGATTTTTACTTCTTGGAGCAAATTTCAAAAAAAGAACCTATTTACAAAAACAGTATAACATGGTTAGTATGCTGGTTAATATGGGTATGTCTCCCGGACGATGCAATACAAGCCTTACAACGCCTAGGCATGCTGAGTATCAAATTATCAATCTGATCTTGGGGGAATATTACACCACTCATCAAGCAATGGTCTCCGAAGTTGCGGTTGACAGGTGGAAGGGGGTTGATGGGCTGCAATTCGTCGGCCAAGCATATCCCACACATGCTCTATTGGATTGAAGTCCGATGAGTATGCCGGCCAATCCATACGGGTGATATCTTCCAATTGAAGGCATTCGTCTACAATGTTTGCACGGTGAGGACGGGCGTTGTCATCCATAAACAGAAATTCAGCACCCATGGCGCCCCGAAACAAACGTACATGTTGTTCCAGAATGACATCCCGATAGATGTGGCCTGTCATCGTTACACTCTGAACATGCAGGTCAGTTCTGGAATCAGAATAATTCCTCCCCAAATGATTTTTAAAAAAAATTTAAATAATTCATAACCCTTAAACTCTTACACAAGCAAGAAAAATAAGAAAAAACTTTTTTTTAATGTTTCATTGAAATAATTGACATTAAAAAATTTTAGAAAAGTATATTAAAAATGAAATTAACGGTTTTTATTTTTAAAAAAAAAATTCCTAACTTGAAAACCCAAACCCTACCGCCTAACCATTACACTCCTAGGCCTTTCCACCAAGTTCACGTTTTTAGAAAAGCCTGTTGAATTTTACAGCAGTACAATCCATTTTTAAAATATGGAAACGCATTCTTCCTGAAAAGTGTAAGGAAACCCATAATGATATAAACCTTTTATAAGCCTCTAAGAGAGAATGGGAATAGGACAGGGTGAACAGTTAGCGTTAAGACCTGTCTAATAACCTCACAGAAACCTTTCGTTTTTACCTAAGAATGGAAGAAAGATTCCACAAGGATAACGTGTTGGCTGCAGCTGTAATATAAAGACACTGGAATCTCTGCATCATTATTGGTTTTAGAATGCGCTCAGCTGAACCAATAGCATGCAAGGAAGTGCGTTTTTATAAGCGTAAACCGGGAAAGAAAATACAGAGACCATGCCAGGTTTCATTTTTTTCTCACTGTGGAATAAGATAAATATACACATTTTTTATTCCTTTTTATTTTTTGGGGAAAAAGAATAGCCGCCAGTCCTGAAGACAAACAGGCGAGAAAAAAAAAAAAAAGGAGAAAATATCCCATTTCTTAAGTATCAAAAAACGTCGTATGTTTGCATGGAATGAGAGAAACTGCTTTTGTTTTCTGGTGAAACGTTATTTTCTTCCAGCATAAAACCGACGGATGGGTTTATTTTTTGAGGAGGTCCCTAGACGTTTTCGTTTTGGGCGAATTGCTTTTCATGTTTGAATGCTCGCCGATGGAAGGGGTCTAAATAGGGTTAAGGATTTTCACGGGCGGTCTTTTGAAAGAGAGAGAGTGTGTGTGGAAGAAGTTGCATTGCTTAGCTTGCAGTAGAATGTCGGTCTAGAATAGAGAACTGGCTTGAAAATAGGAAACAGTGAAAGGAGGAAATTACAACCACATAAATACAGTAATTCTACTGAGCTGTGTATCACTGTCCAGTTAAGTGTGCAAAAAAGGACTGTAGAGCGACAAACCAAAATCAATTCCCTCCCTGCAGGTTTGGTTTTGGTTTGGTTTGTCGCTCTTCGGTCGTCTTGTGTACACGTGGGCTAAATAGACAGGGACCTAGTGTTTAACGGGAATGCCGAACCACGTAGAAACATCCATTCCGCCACCAGGATTTGAACCTAGAGTCTGCGGTGCCAAAGGCAGCCTTCCTTGAAGATCTAGGTCTCGATCCCTGCGCTGTATGGAAGGAAAATGGGTGAATTTGATGTGCAATAAATTGAGCGTCAGTAAATAGAAAAGGTCTAATCAGTTGAAAGCAGTAATAAATTACAGATCCAATCAAATGAAAAAAATATAAAAATTCAAATTACACCATTTTTTTAAAAAAGACGTCCTTTACTTTAAAAAATAAAGTCTTAAGTATTTATTAAATTATTAATAAATGTTACATATAATTGGAAAGGAAATTAACGGAACATTTTCGATAAACACAATCATTCTATGTTTAAGTGACCTAATATTATTAATATTCAAATATAACTGATTCTTAATAATGGATACTCTATGTTCACATTTTTTAAAATTCTGTGTAATTTTTGCAACAGTACAATCCATTTCAAAATATAGAAACACATTCTTCTTGAAAAGTGTAAGGAAACCGATAATGATACAAACCTTTTAAACGCCTTTGAAAGAATGGGGAATAAGACAGGGTCAGCAGTTGGCGTTAAAACCTATTTAATAACCTCACAAAAACCTTTTTTTCACCATTCCTCAAATAACGTGTTGGCTGCTGCCGTAATATATACACAGACTCCTGGAATCTCTGCATCATTATCATTTATATTTGGTTTAGAATGTGCCCAGCTGAACCAATAGCATGCAATGAAGTGCGTTTTATAAGCGTAAAGCAGGAAAGAAAATACAGAGACCATGCGAGATTTTTTTTATCTCACTGTGGAATAAGATAAATATACACATTTTTTTTTCTTTTTATTTTCGGGAAAAAGAATAACCGCCAGTCCTGAAGATAAACAGGCGAGAAAAAAAAGGAAGAAATATCCCATTTCTTAAGTATCAAAAAACGTCGTATGTGTGCATGGAATGAGAGAAACTGCTTTTGTTTTCTGGCGAAACGTTATTTTCTTCCAGCATAGAACCGACGGATGGTTTTATTTTTGAGGAGATCCCTAGACGTTTTCGTTTTGGGCGAATTGCATTTATGTTTGAATGCTCGCTAATAGGAGGGATTCTAAATAAGGTTAAAGATTCGGGCGGTCTTTTGAAAGAGAGTGTGTGTGTGGAAGAAGTTGCATTGCTTAGCTGCAGTCTTCGCTTTATAGAGAACTGTCTTGGAAATAGGAAAAGTGAAAGGAATAAATTAAAAGAATTACATAAATATTGTAATTTTACTGAACTGTGTCCCTGTCTAATTAGCCTAAAATATGCAAAAAATGAACGTAGAGGCTAGACCCCCAAACCCTTTACACCTAGTATGCATTTTTCGAAAACGCTGTTGAATTTTTCAATAGTACAATCCCTTTTAGGCAGTACACAAATTTTTAGAAAATATGTTGAAAAAATGAAATTAACAATTTTTATTTTTCAAAAATTTTAACCTAAAAACCTAACTCCTAACCATTAAACTCTAGGCTAAATCCAGTGACCAGACGGCCAATTAGCTAGAGCTCTGGCCTTTGGTACCACTGGATTCAGGTTCGAATCCTGGCGGTAGCATGTATGTTTGGGAGTGGTTCGGAATCCACTTTAAATTGTAGGTACCGGTCGATTTAAAAAATTCTAACGGTCATTTTTGTGCACAAAATGATCATAGAGCGACAGACCAAATAAAAAAAAAAAAAACCTAGGCTAAATCGAATCCCTAGTTCCCATTTGTGAACGCTGTTGAATTTTCAGCAGTACAATCCAATTTATAATATGTAAACACATTCTTCCTGAAAAGTGTATGGAAACTCATAATGATATAAACCTTTTATAAGCCTCTGAGAAAGAATGGGAATAGGACAGGGTGAACAGTTGGAGTAAAAACCTATCTAATAACTTCACGAAAACCTTTCTTTTCACCTACGAATACTAGAAAGTTCCAACAAAGAACGTGTTGGCTGCTGCAGTAATATAAAGACTGACTCACTGGAATCTCGGCATCGTTATTGGTTTAGAATGCGCCCAGCCGAACCAATAGCATGCAAAAAGAAGTGCGTTTTATAAGCGCAAAACAGGAAAGAAAATACAGAGACCATGCGAGGTTTTTTTTTTTCCCTCACTTAGGAATAAGACAAATATACACCTTTTTTTATTTTTTGGGAAAAAGGTATAACCGCCAGTCCTTAAGACAAACAGGCGTCAAAAAAACGTCGTATGTTTGCATGGAATGAAGAAACTGCTTTTGTTTTCTGGCGAAAACGTTATTTTCTTCCAGCATAGAAACGGCGGATTGGTTTTTTTTTTTTTTTTTTGGGGGAGGGGTCCCCAGAGGTTTTCGTTTTGGGCGAATTGCTTTTTTATGTTTGAATGCTCGCTGATAGGAGGGATTCTAAATAGGGTTAAGGATTTTCACGGGCGGTCTTTTGAAAGAGATCGTGTGTATGGAAGAAATTGCATTGCTTAGCTGCAGTCTTCGCTTTATGGAGAACTGCCTTGAGAAGAGGAGAAAGTGAAAGTAGAAAAAAAAAAGAACTACAAAAATATTGTAATTTTGCTGAACTGTGTCCGTGACTAATTAGCCTGAAGTGTGCAAAAAATGATCGTAGAGGCTAAAACCAAACCCTTTACACATAGTTCAAGTTTTTTGTAATGCTGTTGAATTTTACAGCAGTGCAATCCATTTTAAGCAGTACAAAAAAAATTTAGAAAAGTATATTAAAAAAAAGGAAATTAATACTTTTATTTAAAAAAAAAAGAATTTTTTTTAAAAAAAGAAATTTTTTTGAACAGTATATTAAAAAACTGATATCAACAAATTTATTTTTACAAAAATCTTAACCTTAACAATCAAACTCCTAGGCTAAACCTTGACCCCTTACACCTAGTTCACGTTTTTAGAAAAGCCTGTTGAATTTTACAGCAGTACAATCCATTTTAAAATATGGAAACACATTCTTCCTGAAAAGTATAAGAAAACCCATAATGACATAAACCTTTTAAAAGCCTCTGAGAGAGAATGGGAATAGGGCAGAGTAAACAGTTGGTGTTAAAACATATCTAATAATGTCACAAAAACCTTTCTTTTTACCTACGAATGTGAGAAAGATTCAACGACAAAGAAACGCAGACAACGCGTTGGCTCCTGCAGTAATATAACAACAGACTCACTGGAATCTCGGCGTCGTTATTGGTTTAGAATGCGCCCAGCTGAACCAATAGCATGCAATGAAGTGCTTTTATAAGCGCAAACCAGGAAAGAAAATATAGAGACCATGCCGGGTTCACTGTGGAATAAGATAAATATATACATTTTTTATTCTTTTTTTTTCGGAAAAAAAGAATAACCGCCAGACCTGAAGACAAACAGGCGAGAAAAAAAAAAGGAGAAAATATCCCATTTCTTAAGTGTCGAAAAACGTCGTATGTAAGCATGGAATGAGCGAATCTGCTTTTGTTTTCCGGCGAAACCTTATTTTATTCCAGCATAGAATCGACGGATTGGTTTATTTTTTGGGGGTGTCCCCAGACGTTTTCCTTTTGGGAGAATTGCTTTTATGTTTGAATGCTCGCCGATGGAAGGGGTCTAAATAGGGTTACGGAGTTTTCACGGGCGGTCTTTTGAAAAGAGAGTGTGTGTGGAAGAAATTGCATTGCTTAGCTGCAGTCTTCGCTTTATAGAGAACTGCCTTGGAAATAGGAAAAAAAGTGAATAGAGGAAATTCAAAGAACTACATAAATACTGGAATTTGACTCAACTGCTAATACTATACTGTGTCTCTATTCAATTAGCCTATAGTGTGCAAAAAATGACCGTAGAGCGACAAAACAAATCCAAAAGGTTCCCTTGAAGAAAATACGTCAAAGGGAGGGTCAGTTTCCTTCACTTCTGAATGGAGTAGACATTTTCTCAGCCGGTGGTCTATCACCCATCACGATTTAATTATTCACAAGTAAGCAAGTGTTAATTTAATAAAATATCTTAATTTAATAAAATATAAAATTTTGGCACGACTTTGAAGTACCCTATGAGCTGATAAATGATAAACATACATGGATAGGAGCAGAAATAAATATTACTTTCGCAACCCACTAATACTACTTCCAATTGGGATTTTTCAACGATGAAGGAATTTCATTAAAATACATAAAATATTGAGTTCATGAATTTTGGGAAAGAAAATCAAGGCTTTCATTGCTGAAACACAGAGCATATATTTTTCAAATCTCAATTTTTATTTTGTTAGTTTCATATTTTTAATGATTTCTTTTGCAGAACCATACATATATATATATATATATATATATATATATATATATATATATATATATATATATATATATATATATATATATATATATATATATATATATACATATATATATATAAATAGATAGATAGATAGATAGATACAGGGTGATTACAATTAAAATCTCACTTTCAAAATGCTGTAAAAAAAGAACCACACTTCCCAATGAGTTCAAATTTGAATTGAAGATGCACAGATACATAGATAGATTGAAGAAGCAGGAAAGGGTACGACATCAAATAAAGTTCAAAAGTGTATTATTACATGGTGTGTAATCGGCCTAAGGAAAGTGAATTCGGCTGCCAGTGATACTTTGAATCGAAATTACAACGTCTTTGGCATGAGTTGCACATCAAACCAACTGTAGTGTTCAATGTGCTGGATTGTTCTGGTGTTTTGACGGAAAAAATGCCTTCCGAGTCATTCAACAGTTGTGACACTGCGCGTGTAAAGCCCATCCGCCACAGCAAGGTCATGCCCAATTGGATGGGAAAATCGGTGGAACTCCTTTTTCTGATGGCGTATCGTTTCCCCCTTCTTCGAGTATCTTCAGTTCAAATTTCAACTCATTGTGACGAATGGTTCTTTTTTTACAGCATTTTAATTATAATCACCCTGTATATATATATACAAGGTGATTATAATTATATATGTATATAGCTGAGTTTCAGTTGGATTTATTTTTGGATTTAAAAAATCCAAAAAATAAAATCCACTACTTTTCTGTAGCATGAACAAGAAATACTTCCTTGCAGAATTACTTTTGTTATTGTTGTTTCATGACAATACCTTTTCCACAAAACATAAAAAAAAATTTTTATTTTCTAATCAGTTTAGTGAAGTAGAGTATAAATTTTTGTGATTATGCTTACATCAATATTTATTAATATATTATAGTTGCTGAAAAACTAGGCTTAGAAAAGAACAGAGATATATAGCAGCGTTTGAAAAGTGGTTTATAATCTCAAAAACGTAGCAAATGAACAAATTTTATTTACTTACACACTTTTTAATACCTACATGGATGGATGAAAAAATATAAAGAACGTAATTTTATAATCAAAAGTAAACTCGTTCAAACATTTATTTTTTTATGAATGGGTCCATTTAATAATGAATAAAAATTCTGAAAAGAGCTTTCTGATACATTATTCAAGTGCATCCGAGCCATAATTCTTGTATCAACATTGGAATTAAAGGCGAAAAAAAAAAAAGACTTAATATTTTGAGATAAAATATTTGCGCAATTCTTTTCAAATATTTCGCTGCTTTCTTTTGAATACTCAAAAATAATATCGCTTTCTCTTGAATGCTGACTTTTTTTTTATTCGGAATAAAGAATAAAAACATTAAAAGATTTCTGCCCTGAAGTGTTTTGAAAACTTAATAAAAGATAATATTTAATATATATAGATATATATAGATATATCGAATGATTACATCAAAAATTGCTTATTAACTTATGATTAAAGTTTTGTCTTTCGAAATTTCACTTTTAAATAAGTGGATTGCCCCTCTTAGATTTCTCCCTTCATCATAACTGTTTATTGCGTGCATGAATAAAACATTGCATAAATTTATTTGAATTGTCACATAATTACACAGTAATTAATATATTATATTTAACAAATATCATATTATACAAATATTATATTAAAAAATATATTTTTAAGGGAATGATTTTCACTTTTTTAATCCAAAAATTAATATTTTCATTGATTTAAGAGTCAGAAAACAATTTTGAATTCCAAATGCACAAATTGCTTATTTTAAACGTCATTTAGTGTGTGCGTTGTATGTCGCGGCCTATACTAGACATATAACACCTTCAAGAAGACGGCTTCTTTCAGGTTCATGGGAACACTTTAATTTTTATTTACAAACATTAAAGATGTATACAGAACTCTATTTACATAGAAATGAAAATTAACTAAATCAATTAGATAAACAAGTGCAGTTCACTACAAGAATGGCGATTTTCAGAGTTCTCGAGACGACGAACCTAACTGCCTGGTCTGCCGTACACTTCAATTATCGCACGGCATGACACATGAAACCACAAAGGGGCTCACTTTGAAAAGGCGGAATCTCCTGCCTGTTCAATCACTTTATAAGGAGAAAAAAAAAAAAGAAAAACAACACTTCTTCTCGACTCGTCGTAGAACACCCTCTCTCCTTCTCCCAAAACCTTCCTTTATGAAAATCCATAAAGATGGGGTCGGCTTCCTTCACTTCTCATTGGAGGGGACATTTCATCAGCCCATGATTTGTCACTCTTTGCGATGCAACAAATCATGGCGTAGTCCTTATTCCTTCTGTAAAGGTCGCACAAACATTCGCTCATTTCATAAGGTCTCGTTATCCATGACACTGATTATCTGCTATCAGATTTGAATGGAAGACTGTTCTCATTAGTAAAAAACACTAATTATACTAGTAATATAACAATCCTATAGTGTAATATGACTATAGTTATATTACACTAGTAATATAACTATCCACAACATTGCTAATCTGCTGTCAAATTTGAATGATAGATTATTATTCTGTGTTAGAATCTCCAAGTGTACCTCACTCCTGGGAACGGAATGCTACATATCTTCCAGTGGGAAAAATGCTACATTAGTTCAACGTGCGAAGTTATCTACCGCTCTCTATTGCATTGTTGTGAGGTTATTACTTTAGATTTATATTGAAATAGTTTAAATCAGTAATTCCTTTTTAAGACCCTTATTTTTATTGATATTCGTGAGTGTTATTAAACTATATACAAAGCACTTGTCATTCATTCTTAAGCATACACTGTCTTCTATAGAATGAAATGTAAAATTAATATCGCTTAGTTGCATCACTGCAAACATATATTGATTCCAAAAGAATGTTCCACGAAAAAAGCAAAAGTAGTAATTATTTTTAAATCTTTTTTTTTTTTTAAGTAGGACAGGTATTCACAGACACTGGTTTTTATTTAAAGAACATATTTAATGGAAAGAAATTGCTTAAAAAAAATGAATTGCACCCTTTTTGTATTAGATCGGTCGTTTATTCAATTTATAGCAAAGCTCTAACATTAATCCTTTGCTAATTCATTTTAAAATGCTGAAATCTTTCTATCATCAAATATTTTACTTTTATTGAATGGTATACGTTTTTTGATTCTTGCGATTCCTTTTAATTTAGAATAATTTAATTTACTCTCACGATTATTTCAATCAGGAAAACTAGTTCCGCACACATGCTTATTTCTCACAGTCTAAGCATGTTTAAAATGAACAATAGGTATTCTGTTTCTATAAAGGAAATTTTTATTTTATTTTCAAACAATTCCCAAACCTGTTTCAGCAAATTGAAATGTGTGCAATTCCATAAAAAAAAAAAGAAGCCATTTTTTCCCTCTTCGTGCTTCTTTTTCTAATCGAAGTGCATCGGGCATAAAATTTAATTGTTTAACATCTCCCTCGAGGTGGTAGAGCTGTATGTTTCGAATTCAATAAAAGAGCAATCCAAGTAATTGCTTTTTAAACATGGCCGATTTCCGAGACATTAAATGATACAGCACACGAAAGGTGCAGCACTCGAGGTAAAAAATTTTTAAATTGCAAAGTATTTACGACGTTTTTGTATTGTTGTTTTATACGAATAGCTTTGATTTATTTACAGAAATGATGCGATTTCAGAAGATTTGAATTTCGAATTTTATGTAATCATTGCGACTATCCAGTGTATGACTCTATTCTGCTTTTTCTAAGGCAAATGGTAGGAAATGCAGAGATATCTTCCTAGCCAGGGGTTGCCAAGAACATTTTCCCGGTCCGTGAGATGTATCACACTTTCACAAAATATATTTATGTTATAATGGCCAAAGTGGTGAATACTAATACATTAAAATACATTATGTGTGCACCCCTATATTAAAAAATGAATTGTCGAAAGGATGACAAAAAATTAACTTTGATTTTAAAATAATGTTCTTACGAATATATGACGCACTCACAATTATTCACAGAACAAGTAATATAAAAAATAATTTAAAGTCAATTCCTACTTTTTTTTTTTCACTCTATTGCAGAAAGTCCTTTATAAATAATTTTCATGCATTTTTTTAAGTTTATCTGGCACCATCTATGGGTAGATAGATGCAACTTAAATCTAAAAAAAACTAACAATAATTAATTAAATTTAATGAATGAATCAATATTTGAAAAAAACTGTATTAACATCCAGTGCTATCCACTACAAGTTTCAAAAAATGTATTTGAACCCGAGTGGATGGATAGAAAGTATTTTATGAACGATTGAAAATTTGAACAGGATATATATATATAGGGAGAGTGTGAGCTAATAGAAGGAATCGAATAATTAAATTATATTCTGCGAACTTATGATGCGCGCATTTAATATAACAGTTGTAATATAAACATAAAAATGTCTACAGTGAGTCTAAATCTAATGCGATCATATATAATTTTATATGCAGCCGGCGGAGTTAAGATGCATTTCCAAAGTGGCCCGCCAGAACATTTGGATTGGCCACCCCTGTATTACAGCAAAGTTGAGATAGTTTCAAAAACAATCCAGCACAAAGTCATAATAGGCACTTCAAAATACATGTTTTGAAATAAACTTTAAAAAATTCAAATAAATTGTAATCTATTAGCTGATATACATGTTACCCATAAAAATAAAAAATTGAATGTAAGAGCAAAGCGCATCACATTCATGTTAAAAAATAAAAAGACCTGTAGAATTCCAAATGATTTTCTTATCCTGAAAAATGTCATTTTCACTTTGAAGTAAAATGTTCTTTTTCTTTCATCATACGATATTTTACAAGAATTTTTCCTTATTTAATTATTTATTTTATTCGTGAAAGAAATTTAAATGAATTTTATACTATAAAGAAGCTCGTAAAAGAAATATAAATAAAACAATAAGAATAGGTCGCGAAAATTTTTTAATAGCGCGAGCTATTAAAAATAAGAGCTTAATCAATAAGAAAAGTTGAAAGTGGTCAAATACAAAAAAATGGATCAAGGAATGATACATTCCACTTTTCAAAATAACATCCATAATTTTATGGGAAAAAAAGTAGCAGGAAAAAAATATTTTTATCATGTGGGAACATAATGTTGACAGGTACGGGTATAATGGGTCCGTGACGTTATCCGAAAATGAGGGTCGAGCAAATAAAACTCCACTGCAAATTTTGGCGGAAAAGGGTACTTCGGGCCACTTAACTCTTGAAATGTTTCATGAATGACGCTAGTCTTCAGGAATTTTCTGGTGAATTTGGCTTTTGCTTGATGTGTTTTGTAGTATGGATTTGAATCACTTTTCATGTTTTGGGTTGGAATTTTAAACATTTGGTATATCCAATAGCTATAAGTACTCGTAGTGCGTGGATCCATTCCTTCTTTTTGAAGTTTCATGTTTATCCCTTTTGGCATTTTTTCCGTACTTATAGAGCTGTATAGTGTTTCTTATTGTATTTCAATACTTCATTCTTCATTTATGCCTAAAATTTTCAAACTTTGATATATTCTTTTGGCTATTGTATGTGATAACATTTCTTGCAGAATTGGGAATATTTCAATTCTGCAAGTATCTTCATTTATGACGACATTTATCTTACTTTTGATTATTCTTTTAGAGATTCTTGAACAATTCATTCTTCAAGGACTTCTTGATCTATTCAACATTGCTATATTCGTGTGGCTATTTGAATTTGGCCCTTTTATAGTATTCCAATCAATTGTTCCATACTATATATTTCTTGCATTATTAAACATTGGCATATTCCCGAGTTTATTCATCCGTTCTCGAATGTTCACACATGATAAGTTGAAATTTGCCGAGCAGATTTCAGCATTTTTTTAAATAATAATTCTGCTGCTTGTACATTGCGATAAAAAAGCCATGAATTACCATTGTTAAAAATTGAAGCTTATGCATTTCGCATTTAAATTTTTCCATTGGCATTGTTCTTCCACTCAAGAAGATGTGATTTAAGAATCATCTAAAGTATTACAGATCATCAAATGCCGAATACAAACTAATTCGAATGAAGTGCTTCGATGCGAGACATTGTCGCGGACATACTGCGCAAACATTTTTTGTCCTGTAATCCGCTGACAGGATCGAAAAATGCTCCCCCTTTTACTTGTAATCAGCTTATGCAGAAACAGGAGAAGGTCTTGAAAGATGCCGACACACGCTCAAAGGACAATGGCGAAAAGCAATGCGTCTAATTAACTGCAATCCTATTTGCAGATTAAAGATAGTTTCCGAAATTTTGTATTGATTATGGATAGGATTACACTTCAAAGCTATCGCGAGGGTTGGCAGTCACATTGAATAACAGCACGAGTAATGCAACTTGTGGAAACGAGAGTGAAATTTTCGTACTGTATTGAATATACAGGGTGATTCAGCGGTCATGGAATGCACTCTAAAGAGGCGGTACTAAAACATATTTTTCTTTAGTACCGCCGGAAAAAAGTATAGTTTTAGTAAACCGAAGTTTGCGAGAATTTATAGAGCCCCCTATATATCAGAATGATCCTATTTGAGCATTACTCAGTTGAATGGTTGTATTTTATAAATCTTGCCCAACATTACGATAATTAGTTATTTTATATTTAAAAATGGAATCATTTTTTAAGATAAACTGCTAATTTTTGTCGTCTAAAAGCACTTATTGAAAAGTTACCATAGAATATCTTAAAGTAATACAGCTTTTCTGCCCTGTTAAATTTCTACAAGAAAGAAATGTTTAATTGATTTCTTTGAAATTGAAGCGAATATATGATAGATATCACCTGTTACATTTATGAGTTTACAGTTATGAGTTCGCAGAATAATTAAACTATATTCTGATAACTACTATTATATTAAACTATATTCTCTTGATCCGCGCGCATCTTGGAACATCTAATATAACAGGCTTTATGTTTCAATTTAAGTGACCTTAGTCACGCAGTGACCCCCACCCCACCCCTAGATAAGCACATTTGATTGTTGATAGCAGAGCAAATTAAACTGTTAATTGAAGTTGCTAGAGTTTTTGATTTAATTTACACCTGCGAATCGTTTTTCTAAAATGAAATTGACCCAACACAAAACACGCTCAAACATAACGAACGCTCACCTGCAACACCCATTACGATGTGCAAATACCCAAATGGAGATCGATTTGCAAAAACTAAGTGAAAGAGAGGACACACAAATATCGCACTAGTAAAATAAAATATTTTTTAATGATTTCATTTTTTTATTTCGCTTATATTTATATTTTTTATATTTCATTATTTAGTGTTATTATATTTCTTTACAGTCTGCGTTTAGTATCATTATTATTATATTATCTATGTTGACATGTAAGAAGAATAGTAAACACAATAATAATAACTCATTTATGTTTCATTTTTCACTCCAAAAAGAATGTCTATAGTGTGTCTAAGTGTAATGCAGGGTTATATAATTTTATATGCGGCCCGCGGAGTTAGGATGCATTTCGTAAGTGGCCCGTCTAGATCATTTGGGTTGGTCCACCTGTTTTAGATTAAGGCGCTGTATTTTGTTGCTGCTCTATGTTATCTGAAATGAACCTTTTTTTTTTTTTTTCTTCCCCTAGCTGCCACGGTGCAACAAATCGAAGAGGGAGAACACTCTGCTCATCAACGACCTGTACCGCCTCCTCAAGAAGTACGCCAACCTGCGACTCGTGGTGCACACCCTGCACTTGTCGTACCGCTCCCGCGGATGTACCCCATCTTCCCAGAATTTTACAACATGTTGAAGGACATGATTAAGGATGTCCTCAGGGACCCCAGTTACATGGAAGTGTGTCACGAAGAGCTAAGGCTTCTTCGGTTTCTTCCTCCCTCTCTCCGGCCCCCCGGCGCCAGCCCACGTTGTGATTCCTGATTGGCCACGCTTGAGATGCTTCAATGCAATGTTGCAGAAAAATGCTTCAGTTTATTTTACTAGTACAAAGAAATGCATGGCTAGATCTTTTTTTGAACTGAAAATATGCTGCTCACGAACAATATCTGTGTGTATGTGTACATGCCACTTTCGATTTACAAGAATCAATCATGAAGGTATTTCTAACAGTTTTTTTTTATATCAGAATTTAAAAATTTCATCAAAAAAGTGTTAAATTTTTGATGAAAATTCGTGTTTTCCCCCTCGTTTGCATTTTCTTTAAATTGTGTTTACTCCATACAGATAAAAAGAGAAAAAAGAATCAGTATGAATTGTTTTCCATCGTGTACCAACTTCAGTTACGGACATTTAGTAAAACACTAATAGGTCAGCTGTGGCGACTGATATGTCGAACATCAAAACGCTCAGCCAGCTTTCCAATAGTCTCAAACTTCACATATCATACCACAACGTTGACTTGACGTAAAACTGCCAGAATGTGTTTCAATTTTGCATCTGGATGGTTCATATGATTCTTCCTTTGTCCAGTGTCTCTGTTCGTTACTGAAGAATATTTATGCCTATATATATTGAAGATTGCATTTGTTTCTAAAATCACTTTCATTTAAGAAAACGTTTCAACTTGAAGTTATGTTCGAAAACTTTTAATACATAAATTTAGAAAACATTCTACATCCAGATCGGCTTATATTGGAGATAATAGAATAAGTATTGAGAATTGAGTGGCCCACCCAAATAACTTCTTTGTTTTTAAATACGTCTTCTTTATATATTTTGAAAGAAATCGCTTCACAAAACAAATTATCTGAAGGTGATTACAAGACCAACCAACCAAGCATTTCTATTTTTTTTTAAGTGTAATATTCAAGCCTGTGAACCGACAGCTAAAAATGAAGGGAAAGGTCTACAAAACTGATCCCATCAAAGTAATCCATCTTGAAAAGTGAATCCCTTAGATATCCAAAGGATTCAGAAGATTTGAGTTAAAGGAATCATGATGTGAACGCATCATCCAACCCAAAGTATTTCAGCTGAACATGCTTGTGCTTAAGATACCAGAACCGAACTGGCGATCTAATTCTGGTTCGCAAGTCGGGCGAGGAGACAATTCAACAACCAAAGTAAACTAACTACTGCGAGAGAGAGGGAGAGAGGACAAGAGGTTCCACTGCCAAAATAATTAGGCGATCTCGAAGAGAACGTTCTGCGCCATGTCAATTCAACGAACAGCGTCTTTAGTGTTCTTCCCTAGGGTGAAAAATCGTTCTTCCTCCACCAGCGTCTGAGAGGGCTCTAGTCGTATTGTTGTTTCTAGACTTCAAAACATCTTGTTGTCGAATGTTCTTTCTTTTCTTTGTTCTTTTTTCTGAATAGTGTCGAGGACGACGCTCAAGTTTCGCTGCTGGATGTGGGCCTGATTGATTGATTGAATGATGGTTCCCTTTCATCCAAGTCAAAACAAATCATGCCTTATATATTGCAAAACGGGATTCAGTTTGCAACTTCTTAATTTTTCAGTGTTGTCGTTTAGGTGCTTCACAGGTGTGTCTCTCTTTTAGCGCTTTAGATCCGGTTTTCGATCTCTAGATGTCTTTAGAAAATAGTAAATTTTTTGTATACTTTGAAAAATTTTTACTAACTAAAAACTAGAAACTTCTGTGTTTTCAATTATAAATAATAATTTTAGACGAAAAATAATTGGCAAATATAAGAGATTTTACTTATATTTTGAAGTAAAAACATGAAGTGGTCTTTTTAATTTTTCCGTAAAAGATAGGGTAAAATATTACTTAAATTGTATGTATGTATGTATTATTATTATTATTATTATAGTTTTTTTTTTAACTAAAAAGGCCAAATAATTTTCTTCAAAATAATGAGTTTATGCATATATATGTATGTATGAAAATGATTAATATAATTATTTAGAATGTAATGAAATTTTACTGGAACTGTTACTATCTATCATGTTTTTCATGAATGTCTTTCTACATTAATAGTTCTTCTCTCTCAACAGAACCTCTATAAACGTATTTTCTATTGTTGGTACATGTCAATCAGGCCCAATTAAATTATTTGTCAAAAACATCTTTTCCAATAGCGAGGCTGAGACATGTCCTATGTAATCACTTTTAGACTATAGGTGTACTATATTAACTAAAGCGCGAACATTTTAGAATGCAGCCAATGTCAAAGATTTCCGTGGCAAATTTAGCAAAACGATTCAGATTAATTAATACAATAATTCGTGGTATGTGTAGAAAAAACGCGATCTATTAAATAGATGTAAAAAGTAATAGGAGACAATGCACGAGGTAGCGTTACAATAACCGTCTTTAACCAAAAAGAAATAAATAAAATAATCAATGAATAAATTGCAGCACATTTTTAAGTGAGTTTTAGGCACTTTTCATTTTCAAATAAACGGGGACCACTTTTTCCAAGTCGTAAGACAGAGGGAAAAAAAATTCGAAAAGGAAAAATAATCAAAAAAAATGTGTATAAATTATTCTTATTCGAATTATGTTCGAATATTCGAAAAAAAAAAAATTGCGAGAAAAAATTCCATGGAATACCGAATGGCAAACAATTCAAGCGAAAAGAGACTTCATTTTTCATATGTTTAACGAGATAAATATTTTTTTACTTGACAACAAAAAATGAATTGCTTAACACCTACATTTGACTAAATAATACATTAAAAGTAATTTGTACAAAGCTTTTGACGTTGAATATTATGTCACTTGCTTGATCAGCATTTGCAAAATTTTAAAAGAAATACATTTTTTTATAAACTTTAAAAACTATTTATGAACGAGATTTTAACCATTTTAAAACAGTCATTCATTTCCTGGAAAGCTCTCCTATGAATTGTGATTTTGTTTGCCTGGATTCAAGCAAATCGTTTCGTAGAAATTTATAATTTTACGCCCAGCAATGAAATTAAAAAGAAAATACAATATGCAATTGCTTTATTTTCCTTAATTTATAAGTTTAAATGTAAATTGACACAATGATAAAAGCATTCGTTTCCATAAATCGTATCAATGGGTTAATACCAATGCATACTCAATTCATATCTGTAGAATTTTCATACATTTTCAAACGCGATTTCCCGAGTCCTTCAAAATCTATGTTAGGCTCAAAATACTTTCTAGAAATAAATATTTTTATTTCGCTATACATTTTCAAAATATTTCAAGCATGTATTTATATAATTGTCCTATATACGATTCGGAATAACTAAAAATATCGATCTATGAGACCCCAAAGAAGTAAACTCGATTGTACAAGTTTTAAAAAGTGAAAAATATTAATTTCTTTCTTACAAAATATATGTCAATTTTGCTAAAATCGATAAAGTTCTTTTAAATGAGGATGTTAATAATGTTTACCAAATAGTTTATTTATTAGAAGCAGAAGGTGATTACCGTTCTAAAAACAATCTAAACGATTTCAAAAAGCAATGTGCCAAATGAAACGTGCTCAATGTATTGAAAACATTATTACTAGCGTTTAAAAACTTTTAATTTTTATTTCGAACATTATTTTTTTCCCATTATTTTAGTAGGCAATTCATATTTCTTTCACTAAAATTCCAGGAATGGAGGCCTATGTTTTTAAATTACAAAATAACATCCTCATAAAATTGCAAAAAGAAGCCACGATTCCAAACCTGACAAATTTCCCGCCATCACTTGTACGACTTACTGCGTCTTCCATTGCTTTCCGCGAAACGAAGCACTCTATTTTTAACCAATCCGAGACATCGCTTGAATTGTTGCCATTTAGCATAAACAAATGTGATTTTCAGCAAGAAAAAACAAAAAGTGTGATTACGTATCGACCAACCCAAATTCCGATCTTCCTACGATATTTTTATAGGAGCGAACTGTATTTTAATATCGCGTTCTCGTTTTCTCCTTCAGGCGGGAAAACGAGCACACACTTTGTCGAAAAAAGAGAATCTTTATTAAAATGCTCAAATCTTTATCAAATACTCGGCAAAGCATATCAGGGAGGGCACAAAGTGTCTCTACGTTTACAAAGTATGACGAACATATGTTTCTTTCTTCTTGCGCGGGGAATTTATTTCGTACCCAAAATTCTTTTTCTGAAAAAGAAAGAAAAATAAAACAGACAAAGCTCAATTTCGAAAGCCAGGACTCTTCGTTCGATAAACAAGCGATATTCTGTTCTTATTTGGAACATTTTGGAACTCAAATGCAACACACCTCACTTTCATAGGATCATTCATCTCTGTTTATTAACCTAAGAATTTTTTGTGTGTGTCTGTTTGTATTTTTAACTTCTTGAAAAATAAACTAAAGAATTGAATTTATATGAACTGTTCACGAAAGCGCGCTCTAAGTGATTATTAAGTGCGCATTCGCGAACTCTAAATGTCATTTTTGATGAATAAGATGAGCGATCGAGAATGATTGACAGTAACTGATTCATTCATTCTACAATTAATCTTTTCCGATCGATCATCTGACTCGTCAAAGATGACGTCGCGTTACCAATAGAAATGTATGGTAGTGTATTCTTTGTTATTATATAAAAGCAATTTCAATAAAAATTTAAAAATAATCTAAAATTATTTTAATTTAAATTTTTCAGAAAATTAAAAGGAAATGAAAATTTAAATGAAGAGTTGTCATTTCAAATTTCAAGCCTTAGGATGCGTGCGTTTCCATTGGCAACACGACGTCCTCTTTGACGAATCAGATGGGCGATCGAGAATGATAGACAGTAACTGATTCATTCATTCTGCAATGAATCATTCTCGATCGATGATCTGATTCGTCAAAGATGACGTCATGTTGCCAAGGAAATGTATCCTAACTCTAACACCAAAATCGACTTCTCTAAAAACAATTTTCACAATAACCGGCCTGAAAATTTTTCTCGTTATTTTCCCTTATTAACTCTTTTAATGCATCTATTAAGAGTTTGTTTTAATTTCAAAAGCATACTATAATAATAACAGAAAAAAGAGTCATTTAAATTACAAAAGCAAAATTAAAAGCATTCATATTATGTACAGCAAACAATTAATATTTCGTGTATCGTATTATATATTAAAAAATCCATCACACGTTTCAAAAGATGCACAGAAAGGTTAAATTGACAAGGGTGTGTTGCAATTGATCTTTCAATATCCAGTACACCAAAAACGAAATTTTGCGCTACAAAATCTTAAGCTAAAGAAGATTTAAAAAAAAAAAAAAAAAATTCTTCTTGCTTTCTTTTTTTAAAAAAATTGGGAGTCCTGGTTCAAACATTCTCAAGATAAGACCACGCTACAGATTTTCGATTTTATAACTGAATGTCGTGTTTGTGTGTCAAGAATTATATCATCGTCCTTTTTCGCCATTCCACGCCGCTCGCTGCTTTTCAGTGCTCCTTGCAGCCTCCTATCCATTCCGGCGCCCTCGGAAATGAAATCACAGCATTACAGATACAGTGCACTTTAACACTTTCGCTGCCGATCTCGCGCCAGCGCGTGATGTGGAAGGATGTCTCAGTGGCTAGTCCCGCGTTCACGGGGAAAAAACTACTCCTCAACATTTCATCTCCGCTACAATTGGCGATGTCTGCTGGTATATTCTTCTGAGCTATGGCTCATATTAATTATCTCAACAGCTTTAAACTTTTTAAAAAATTATAAAATTTTAAATTCTCTCTTATGTTAAGCTCCTTTTAATGTAAATATTTTAACAATAATTAAGGAGTACGGGAAAACTTTAACCACCCCAGGTACTCCTTAAATAAAACAATATTTGCCCTTTGTCTGATGGTATTGGAGGAAAGTAAATGTTAAAAGCCGTTTGTAAAGGCACGTGGTCTCCAATTTATAGCGTTATTAGTTAGTTAAAATAAAAATCTTATAATATGAGTTGTGGAGACGACAATTCTGCAGGGCCTTCATACCCCAAAAAAAAAAAAAAAAAAACACTCTAATAAGCCTCTAACAAATGATGACATTGCATATGTGTTGGTTGAACTTGAACTTTCGGACGAGTACCCGAGTAACGTTGAATCATGGCATTAATGCGAAGTTCCCCAGACATAAAATATTTTAACAAATTGCTTGCACCCATAATATCATTGCAACCATCATCATCATAACTGGCTCGACAGCCCGTTGTGGGCCTTGGCCTTCTTTAAAAATTCCAGCCAGGTTGTTCTCCTCTTGGCCATGGACCTCCAGTTTTTGATCGTAATAACATTCAAATCAGTCTAAACCAGTCGACCCATCTCTTTCTCGGTCTTCTGCTTGGTCGTTGTCCAAAAGGGATTGTATTGAAAACTTTTAAAAGCAGCTCTATCACGAGATGACCGGCCCATCTCATTCTGTTCAGTTTAACAAATTTTAGAATGTCAATATCTCTAATGTTCAAAATTGTATCTCCTTCGTCGATTTCCATTGTCATTGATACCACCAAAATTGGTTCGTAGCTCTTTTCTTTCAAAGATCGCCAACATTTCCCTTTTTCTTTCTGTCAGTGACCACATTTCAGACGCATATGTTAATAATCATTGCAACCAACTTATAATAATTCCTTTATATAAAATATTTGACGATAAAATGTCATACAAAAATAATTCCACTTATTTTCATGACTTTGTTTCATTTTTACTCGCCACGCTCCAGCGCGCAATGTTGCATTTAAAAGTAATTTGAATTCTAGTGTTGCCTGTCACGCGCTGGCGCGGAGTCAAAATATTCTATCAAAAAAGGCCTAAACATTTCTTACTTATCAGTATGATGCACATAATCCTGTTTTCAATCCTGCTTATCATAAAAGTAAGTTGCTTTCTGGGAAAAATCCATTATTTCTATTATAGGTATCCAAAACTTCTAAAGGGGAGCCATAATTGACAATACATTAATAATACATAACAATAATTAACAATAGATCGTGACGTGACCAGCACCGAAAGTGTTCCAATCAAAGGGGTTTCGAGCATCCTCCAAACACTGAAACTCATGAATCTGCATTTTAATTTAAAATATAGCATTGTCATGCAAAAGGAGAACCGTTAAAGTCAAAATTTACTTATCCAGTGACGCGAGCGTTGAAGTCTGATCTTAGTCACACATATTTGTTAGTGATAAAAAGTATAACACAAAAATAATGCCACTTTTTTTTTTTCATTTTTATACATCATGCATGCATTGTGCATACACATCAATAAATTATGTTTGATTAAATAATATGAATAAAAAAAAGTTAACGATAAAAAAAAATAAGTGCTTTACAAGCAAGAAAATTACTAAACTCAAAAAGCATCAAAAGAAGTAAAAAAAATTGTACAAGTCTATTCTAAAATAAATAAAAGACTCCTCAGTAACACAGATGCAAAAAAGATATCTAATGCTACGTACAAAATAAAACAAAAATTTAAAGCATAAAATTTCACAGCACTTTAATTTCCGACAGCTAAATGAGAACAGCCTTACTTGGCATACACTTTTGCGTAGGAATTTTATTCTACAAATATAATTTAATGAAATACAATTTTACATTGAGTCGATGTTGAATCAAGGGTTTTAATAGATAAGCGCCTTTTCATAATATCGCAAATAGTAAAGAGTCGATATAAAATAAAGTACAAAAATAGAATCAGTACAATTAAAATAAACATATCACGCTCACTTCGTGCGATTGCAATTCAATTTGAAAACCATAAATAAATCATCTAATTTATAAACAGATATCGCTTAAGTAACTAAAACATTTTAAGGCGGATATGTTTCATTTAAATTGCTAAAATTTGTTTGTTCTGAATAGTTAAAGAATATTTTTTAAGTTAGGTTAATATTTATATGATGTTTGCAAAAAAAATTGGGTGCAGGTGATTATACTTAAAGTTCCACTTTCAAAATGCTGTCAAAAAATAACCAATCGTCACAACGAGTTCAAAGTTGAACTGAAGAAGGGGGAAACAGTACAGCATAAAAAAATGTTCCAAAGTGTATTGGTAGATGGCGCTATAAGCGGCATAAGGAAGAATTGTCAGCTGCCAGTGATATTTTGAATCGACATAACAACGCATTTGGCTTGATTTGCACATTAAACCAACTGTAGTGTTCAGTGTGCTTGGTTGTTTCGGATTTTCGAGGGCAAAAATGACTTCCAAGTCATTCAAAAGTTGTAACACTGTGAGCCCATCCACCAAGGCGAGCATTAGACGGGAAAATTGGTGGAACTTTTTTTGATGTCACACCGTTTCCCCCTTCTTCGAGTATCTTCAGTTCAAATTTGAACTCATTGTGACGAGTGGTTCTTTCTTCATTTTGAAAGTGGGACTTTTAATTATAATCACCTTGTATATACATATTTACACAGAACATATATATGTAATTGATTGAATATGAAAAGGAAATTTGTTATTTATATATATATATATCATTTCAAAAAAAAAAATTCATTTTTCGACAGTTTTCATTTTTTAAACAAAATGGTGAAAGTTTAATTTCTGTAATTTTAAAAATAAAAATAAAATAAATGCACATCAGATTTTTGCTTTAATAAAAAAATATTTTATTGAGCCTTCTTTTGATAGGAAATAAGAATATCTTTTTTCATACTTAAAAAAAAAAAAAAAAAAAAAAAAAATGGTAATTTTTTGTTCACAGCTATACAATAGAAATCAGGGCGAAGTAGGAGAAACAAAAAGCTTACCATCAAATGCAAAATCTATCAGTGTTTCGATACTTTTTTAAAAATGTATTAACTGTAATTACATTACAAAAAAATATTAGTTTTTAAAACTTATTATTAATCAATCCATTCAGGAATGAATGAATTATTATTGCACATAAAGGGCCTCTGTTGTAAGAAGAAAAATCCCGTATACCTACGAAATCGCATTTAACTCTTTAACCATAATAGGAATATAAATTAAAAAAAATGTAATACATGAAAAATTTTTTAAAAACTTATTTTAACTTGTAGAACATGCATTTTTTTCTTTTAGAAAACATTACCGACGAAATCACATTCAATTTAACTCTTTAACCACAATAGGAATATCAGTTATGAACGAGAAACGTGTAATATATGAGAAAACGTTTAAATATTTATCATAGTATGTAGAACACGCAATTTGTTTGTTTTTTAAGAAAACATTACCGGAGTGGCTATTGTTGGCAGCATGCTAAATGAAAGAAAACAAAAAATATCATTGATATAAAAATTTAAAAACTAAAAATTTTAAAAATGAAAATGTGTCAGGCCCGAATGCAAAGAGGCTGCAAGAGCTGCGAGAAAGATGTCTGCTTACCTTTGCTTTTGACTGTAAATATGCTTTTACGAGCTTACTTTCTAGTGGGGGAAGCGCTCCCTGCAAACAGGAACCGGAAGTAGTGCCGACGTCGAGCGTATCCGTCCTCCTCAGTCGCCGATTAACTGTCAAATTCACCTTCTGTGCAAATCAAATTGAGACACCCTCTTAAGTGAAAAAAAAAATAATAATAAAAATCACCCTTGTTTTGAAACAGATGTGAAACAAACGCATTCAAATCGTTAAAACACTATAACAGGGGTGGTCAACCCTGAATCCGGCTCGTGAGATTGATCGCACTTTCACAAAATATATTTATTTCAGAATGGCCAAAAGCAATGGAAACCAATGTATTAAAAAAAAATACATTACGTGTGCATGCCTGTATTTAAAAATTACTTGTCGAAATTAGGAGAACAAAATTAACTTCGATTTCAAAATAATATTCTTGCGAATATACGACAGATAGTGCATGTTTTATGGATGAGTTTACAGTTATGAGTTCGCAGAATAATTAAATTATATTCTGCGAACTCATGATGAGAGTGGAGAAACAAATATCGCACTAGTAAAATAAATATTTTTTAATGTTTTCATTTCGTTTATATTTATATATATTTTACATTTCATTTTGAGTGTTATGTATCTCTTTAGAATGTTTATACGTTTAGTATCCTTATTATTATATTGTCTATGTTTACATGCAAGATTAACAGTAAACACAAAAATAATAACTCATTATTTTTAAATTTTCACCCACAAAAATGTCTATAGTGGGTCTAAATCTAATACGGGGATATATAAATTTACATGCTGCCGCGGACTTAGGATGCATTCCAAAAGTGGCCTACGAGATCATTTGGTTGGCCACCCCCGCAGTATAACATCGCAGAAAAAAGTACTAGGACTCGATTTAAAAACAACCTGGTATCAATACATTTTCTGCCTGGTATAACTTTGTTAATTTCCACGAAAACATTATGTGAATTTATCAATCTATTTCTATCCTATTGTTAAATGTTTGTAGCCATGTATACTTAATATTTATTCAACATCTTTTTTAAGTTTATGCTAAATGCAATGGACTCGTGTTTCCACGGACGTATCTATTACGGAGTTCCGGTGGCCATGAAAACTTTACATGTTCATTTTGACAAAATATTTAAACTGCATAGCAAAAAGTTTTACAAAGATTTTTTTTTTAAATTTTAATTTTATATTAACAATGAAATTTCGTTTCTTTTTTTTTTTTTCAATACAAAGCAAATTAAAAGGAAATTAAGATTATTATGGAGAGCCGTTACTCGATGCATATAAGAAAGAACAAACATAACAGGAATCACTCATAGAATAGTAATTTAATTTAGCGCGCATGGGGATTGTCAGTTTGGGTAAACATGCACCTCACGTGATTCTTACTTTGCAGTTTAACACATGCGGTGATAACTTGGCGATTTTGGACATTTTTGGCGTTGGCGCAACCGATCTACTATTCTACAATGATTTTCTAAAGAAATGGTTTAATTTTTTTGCTGTCAATAAAAAAAAATTATTCCAAAATTATTTAAAAACGAAATATTTATTTAGATGGTCTTTTTGTTATGTTTTATTATATTTCATACAAAAATTATCACAGTTTAAATTAAAAGGTCATTCTTTTCATCTATTTATCTTGAGTAATGAAAAAAAAAAAAAAAAAATTGTAATCGGCTGGACCGATATACAGGTTACCCATAACATTTAGAATTTTATGTAAGAACAAACTCACCACTTATCTTTCAAAACTGAAAAAAAAAAAAAAAGAATAAATAAAAACAAGTAATATAAAAAAAATTGTAAGTCAATTCCTACTTTTTTTTCCACTCTATTGCAGAAAAGTCCCTTTATAAATAAAGTTTAAATTTTCCTCTTGTATCTGGCGCCATCTATTATTAGACACATGCAACTTAAATCTAAAAAAACCTAAAATTAATTAATTAAATTTAATGAATGAATGAATATTTGAAAAACTATCAACATCAGTGTCATCCACTACAAGTTCAAAAAATGTATTTGAACTTGAGGGAGGGAATAAAAAGTATTCTAAGAACGATTAAAAATTTGAACAAGATATAAAATATATATAGAGAGAGTGTGAACTAATAATAGGAATTGAAAAAAAAAAAAAAAACTATAAAATTCCAAACGATTTTATAGAAAAACCACTTGAAAGAAATTTAAATAAACCAATAAAAATATTCCACGTAAGTAACTTAAATAAACTAATAAAAATAGTCCACGAAAGTAATTAAAAATAAATCAATTAAAAAGTTTGAAAGGGGTGCAGACATCGCTGTTCCACTCTCCCCAAAACAATACCCATATATATCTTAGAGTAGTAAATGTATGACTTAAGAAAAAGAATGTCCAAAATCGCTTAGTTACATATTTCTCAATAAATGTGAACAGGAAAAGAAGCTAAAAGGCGAAACAGCGCCAATTCTAGCACGAAAATGAGGTGATATGTTTGCCCCAACTTTCTGTTCCTTTAGGGAGAGGGCGGCGCACTCTATTTTATTTCTCTATGGAACCAGCCTTAAGAAACCAATCTTAAGCTTTAGTGGTGAAGAGATTAAGGAAAAATCATAAAATAAATACTAAATAATTATAAATAAATCAATAAACACTGAATCGATAGCCAGCGTTTTGAAGCATAAGCACGCACTTAGCTGAGGTGGGTAAGTTAATTCAAAGAGAAACCTTTAAAAATCAATTAAAAGCAATCCAAAAGTGAATGATTGAAACTTTTTGCATGTGGGTCATTGAGATTGACAACCCTGTAAGAAAGGGGGCTTATCATGGGTTTGAAAGAGCAAAAATGATTATGTCTAATCGCAAGCCTACAGTTTTCGAGAAATACTCAGTGACGGATTTAGGGTTCGACGGCGCCCTAGGCTTTAAATTAATTTGACGCCCTTATATATAATAAGAAGAAGAAGAATAGTAATAGCGGATTCGAATTAAATTTAGGTATTGAATTTAGGATTATATTATATATATATATATATATATATATATATAATTTTGTATAACAACTACCTACCTAACTACCTATTTGTTAGATGTTTTAAATTTTACTACCTACACGATTAATTATTTTAAAAAATAATTCTTACCCTTTATTTATTGATATCTTGATGTTGTCAAAGCAAGAAAAGAAGCATTAAAAATTCGGTCTTACAGTTCATCAAAAACAAAATCGATTTCAAATTGTTGCCGCCTCGAAAATTTTGGCACCCCTAAAAATTTGCCGCCCTAGGGCCGGGGCCTAAGCCTAAAATCCGTCACTGGAAATATTCGCCGGGGTTGCTTTCGCCAAAAGTTTCATGATATGTGTATAAAAGTTAATTCTGCATCGAGCAACAACTCAGTTATATAAATTCAGGGCTCGGACTGGCCAAATAAGGTAACATTATTTAAGTTATACATTTTCATTATCGAGTTTGTTTCCATTGACTCATGTTATGAATAATAATTTATGGATATTGCCTGAAGTATTTTCAATTCAGAATGCTTTTTTATTCTGATAGGAATTTATGCAATAATAGCTTCTTACCTTCAATTGATAACACGATTTCATTGACTGATATGACGATTGTTCAATTGAAATCGTCTTATCAATTGAACACCAGACGGAAAGGGGTACTAATTTAGTATCCATTGATATCCTTCAATGGATACTAAATGTGTCGTTATTCAATAAAATTTCATTAGTGCAATTATGATTACTGTTTGTAACAATGTTTTATTATTATTCAGTTTGAAAAATGTATTCTATTGTGTGCATGTATTCTAAAAGTGCATTTATACCTTTCATGTGTTAATTGATGTCTGATGATGATGATGCTATTATTCTGCATGTACATTTCTTTATGTTATATCTTCACTATATCTTTTATGTTATATTTTTTCATACTATATTTTGTTTATGAACCACTATGCTTATTGGTAAGGAGTAGTAAAAATTGTTAGAACTGAAATATTAATTTTTAAAATAATATTTCATATTAATTTTAAAAGAACTTAACAATTTTGAATCCCATCTGAGATTTGGATATATATTTTGGAACGAAAATATAAGAAAGCATTAAATTTAAAATTTACTTTTTTTTTTAATGACTCATTCTCAAAGTAAGAAAAAAAAAGGATCCGAAAAAGGATTCCAAACCCAAGGAATTGAAAATTATTTTTATTTAATAGTTAAACATGCCTTTTCTTAATAACGAAATAAGCCAAAACTGTATAAATGAAAGGTGCTACAAAATTCTTATCTTTATTACAAATGAAAAATTATAATAAAATTTTTATGTGTGTACATAAAAATTTCGAAATAAAAATTTAATTTTTACATAAAAATAATAAACTAACAACAATAAAAAAAAATTTAAAAAGTTTATTAATAAATAAATTTAAAAATTATTAAATATTTTTAAAAAATTAATTAAAATAATCAATATTTAAAAATTACTAGTTATTTAAAAATTTTAATAATAAATAACTACATAAAAATGTAATTATTTTTCAATGTTAAAAAATAACTCAAAATTTATTAGATCCATATATGAAAACAAAAAATTTCACTAAAAAAAAATTTTTTTTTTTAAACCTATGGACGGAGGCTGCTTTGTAGCTCATGTTTTTGCTCTCTCAACTGAAGCGAAATAAACAAAAACCTTTTGCAATCTAAAAAATCGGGAGCGGCTTCTTCAGTAATAAGGACAGAACTAACGATAACCAAAGATAATAAAAAAGGCCAACCGCTTTTGCTCGCTGTTTCTAATTCCATCGTCGCGGGCCCTACGTTTTTGCTATCTAACGAAATCTCAACTACTAATCCTCGTCTTTACTCTGGTCGGTGTTTCCAATACCTGTCATATGTAACCGTTTAGGGAAGTGCAGCCCTTCAAAACGTCCCCCTCTCCTCATTGGTCCAAAAAAAGAACGTTCTTCTTATTATTTTATTCCAAACAAACAAGCAAACGAAAAATGTTTTTGCGTTATGACTCGAAGGGATAAAGATGGCCGTTGGAGCAACTGAATTATAAAACATTCTTAAAATATAAGTTGTAATGTAAAGAACCAATAGCCATGTTATTTTTTTTTCCACAATGTTGTAAGTTAGATTAAGATAAAAAAAAAAGAGTTCATGTCTCAACTAACTAACTAATAATTTATTGCACTTTTAGTTAATCCATTTAGTTAAAAGTGCAAAAAAAAAAAAAAAAAAAAGCGTATTCGAATTTATATTTCATTGAATTTTAGTACTTTTGTTTTTATTCTTTAAAAAAGAAAAAATAATATTTCATATTTAGTTTATCTGTTGATTGATTTCAAGATTGTTTTAAGAAATTAAAACGTCTTTTTTCTTAAATTTGAGATAAAAAGAAAAATTTAGTTTAAATTTCATCCATCGGATTCAAGGATCAGATTGAAATTGAATTATTCTTAGAATATAAGTTGTAACGTAAAAGAATCCAATAGCCATGTTATTTTTTCACAATGTTGTAATTTAGATGAAAATAAAATAAAAAAGTTCACATGTAGCTAATTAATTAGTTAAAAGTGCAAAAAAAAAAAAAAGAAAGCATTCATATTTCATTGAATTTTAATACAATCTTACGGTTTAAAGTAGGTCCCAGTCTAACATGAACATACAAGTTTTGAGGGGGTAGTGTTACTCCGCGTCCGTGGCTTATCTTCAAGTTACGCACCCCCTGGGTAATGCAAAGTGAATAACGTTGGTGCAGCGCTTGCCTTAAGGCATCCAAGACAGCTGTCTAAGTGTTTGCCAGTTGCATTAGAAAAATAAATATTTCATATTCAGTTTCAACTGCAGATTGATTTTAAGATTATTTTAAGAGATTAAAACATCTATTCTTAGATATGAGATAAAAATAAAAATCTAGTTTAATTTACGGCCATCGGGTTCATTCCAGTGTGATTCTCTGACATAATTGAGATCGGAATGAGGTAAGAATTTGCTGCCCTATTAAAGAACGTGTTAAACAACAAATATTCAGACAGATACATTCAAAATATTAAAAAAAAAAAAAACTGCAATAGGAAAATCTTATTTCATCCTTTCATAATATATAATAATGCATATTAAAGTTCAGAGCTACCATTAAAATAAAAGTGACTCCTCCAATATCCAAAAAAAAATGTTTTTTGTTTTCATCTAATAAACAGATAATAGATCTGATAACATCAAATAATAAGACAATAAAATATTCCAAATATCACTACGTAATAGTTATACATAAAAATAAAATTTAGCTTTGAGCCAAGATTTTTTTTTTTGAACTCACAGAACTTTGGGCGAAATTTATGGCTGTATTGTGCTTGATTCGAAATCTGTCTGAGGCAAGTCATAAACAAGCGGAATTCGACCAACTGCCCCTCAAACGATCCATCTAATATTTATACCCTCATTTCGATGTCGAAAGCCATCCGCTCAAAATGGGCCTTTTTATGTCTGCACTATGTGGCCGGATTTCGTACTATGAATTCTTACGGACCCCGTTCAAATTTATTGTTATCTATCATACAAAATACTCAGTTTGCATTCCATTATTAAAATGGCCGCATAAACAGAAGAATGTCAAAGAAATAGGAAATTGAAATATATTTGCTTTTAAGTGCTTCATAATCGATTTTCAAAGCTGTCGCAGCCTGATGACCAACTGGCTAATGCTCTGGACTTTGGTATCGCAGGCTTCAGGTTCGAATCCTAGCGGTCGCATGGATGTTTGTGAGGGGTTCGGAATCCACTTTAAGCCGTAGGTCCCGGTCTGTTTAGCCTTCTTGTGCACAAGATGACCGTAGAGTGACAAACCCAAACCTTTCAAAGCTGTCGAAAATTAGAAATTGTATAACATTTTCTTCTAGACTCGAAAATATTTTAAAAAATTTTTATTCGTGAGTTTCATTTTCTTTAAAGTAAAAGTCATATAAAATAATCTTTAAAAAAACGGGGCCTGAGTGGTTGAGTGACTAGCGCTCTGACACTCGGTACCACAGGTTTCGAGTTCGAATCCAGGCTGTGCCATGGATGTTTGGAGTGGTTCGGAATCCACTTTAAACCCGTAGGTCCCGATCTAATAGGATCGTAGAGTGTTTCGGGGATAGTAATATTCCGCGTCCATAGCTTATCTTCAAGCTGCACGCACCCGCTGGGTAGAGCTAAGTGGGTAACATCTGTGCAGTTCTTGCCTTAAGGCATCCAAGACAATTATCTAAGTGTTTGCCAACTGCATTAGAACAAAAAAAAATGCTTCAAGTGATTCATAATCGGATTTTCAAAGCTGTTGAAAATTAGAAATTTGATAACATTTTCTTCTATATTCGAAACTCTTTTTACAGATTTTAATTTGTGAATTTAAATTTTTTTTAAAGTAAAATCACATAGAATAATCTTAAAAAAAACTGTAACGTTTATTATTTTATAATAACCACGAAGTTCTTGAAAATAATAGAATTTAAATATTATTCATAGTATACTAATAAATATTATAAATTATTGCATACGTCTGTCAAAAAGAGTTGTCACCTTGAATATAAAAGTACTTCAAATACTCCAACTGCCATCTTTAAACCAACGATTATTACAAAACATCGAAAATAAAATTTAATTTAAAAAATTAAATTCTGACATCCTCCTGTAATGGATTCAATTAAAATTTTTCTGGAAATTGATGAAAAAAAAAAAAAACCTGAAACAAGCGATGGATTCGATAAAGGGAGAGGATGCGACGTTTCGAATGAGTGGTATTGTTTTCCCATGCTCTCGAAACTGTTCTGAAATGTTTGTAGAACGACTGAATGTTCTCATTAAGATAAATAAAAATGTATATTTGTTACGCAGAACTCGGTGTGTTTATTTCACTTCTCCATAATACACGTAACATCTCGGCCTACACTACACCTACAACGGCTTCAAGAAGAGGGACACTTTCAGGTTCATGGGAACACTTATATATATATTATTAGAGAGAGAAAGAGAGAGAGAACTCTATTACAAATTAATATTTACAAAAAATGAAAAATAAAGAATTAAATTTGATTCGCAAGGGCAAAGATTATCAGAGTTCTCGAGTCTACGACGAAATCTATTTCACCAGATCTGCTGCAGACCTTAATTATCACACGGTATAATACACGAAACCACAAGGGGCTCACTTTGTAAGAACGCGAAAACTCCAACCTGTTCAATTACTTCAGAAAAAGAGAGAGAAACAACATTTCTTATCGGTCACAGAACTCACTAAGAAAATCCGTCAAGAGGGGGTGATCAGTTTTCCTCACTTCTCATTGGAGTATTCTCAGCTTCCCTCGCTTCTCATTTTCCCAGCCCATGATCTGTCACCCATCACAATGCAACAACTCATGTCGTAGTCCATATTCCGTCGGTAATTGCTTCGACCTGTGAAGGTCACACAGACAATCGCTCATTTCGTGAGGTCTCATTATCCTTGACATTGAGTATCTGCTATCCGATTTGAGTGACAGGTTGTTCTCATGAGCACAAAACACTAATTGCAATATAACTATCCACTACACTGTTTATCTGCTTTCAATTTTGAGTGACAGGTTCTTATTATGTACTTGTTAAAAAATATACATTTCTCTCTTGGGTATAAAATGCAAAAAAAAAAAAAGTCATTTTTTAAATATGTTAAATTTTATTCAAAATAGCATGAAAATGATATGAAATAATATTGGACTTTATGTTCGAATTCAAGTCCAGGCTACAGCGCTTTTTCTATAAATTTTTAAAGTGTACGAATACTTTTGGGATTCACTGTATATTCTAAAATGTCAAACACAAATACACACACAAAAATCCTCAGATTAGATATTATCAATAAGGAACACAAATAAGAAACTCATCGTATGATGTAAATTTTCTTATCTAGTAGTTTAATAAATGATTCTAAATCAACCTACAATAAATATACTTTTTTTTACAGAGTGTCTCAAGCATCAATTTCTGTCGTATGTAATGGACAGAAAGGGGAATGAACTGAAGGGAGATTGAATAGGCAATAATATCCGAATAAAGATAAATTCCAACATATATATATTTTTTTTCATTTTGTTACGTTACATTCATTAAAAATAATAGAGAGTTTTTGCATACCGACGTCCGTTAGCTTTTTCTCCCTAGCGCTCATGCTCATAGGAAATTGCGCATTCGTATCTGTAATAATTTCTGATATGAGCATGCGCGCTAGGGAGAAAAAGCTAACGGACGTCCAAAATACGGTATGCAAAAACTAATTTAACTCATTACAACATACAGTACTTGATTTTCAAAATAAAATGTTTACTTATAAAAATGTGCCATAAATTGTTTTAATGTAAACATCAAGTCCTTTAAAAGATTATTGAATTACAGAATCCTCAAAATGTTCAATTTTGAAATAAAAATTCCAAACTCCATTTCCATGCACGTTGATGTACTATTACATCCACATAATAATGATGTTATTTATAGACACAGCATTCTACAGTGATAATATTACAAATGCCAGAATCCTGTAGAGGAGCGAATTTAACATTCGGGTGCTTTTAGCGATATAATACGCGAATGGGAGGGTGGCTTGCCATAAATTATCCTGTTTGCGAGTTGCCGCAACTGGATAAGCCACTCTGAATTATGGGCGGCATCAGGCTGTAATAATCTAATTCGCATTTATCCGGCAAATTTGAAGCGTGCATTTCGCTAACAAAAGATCCTATCCAGTCAATGTTTCCATTAAACTTATCATCACAGATTCTAATTGCTTTTTCTTTTTTATTATAACGATTTTGCATAAAATTGAAATTAGGGTATAAAAATGTGCTAGACTAGATCTTAGAATGAATTTTGCGAATAAATTCCTAACTAGATTCTGGCGGCCTGGTTGCCAAGTGGCTAGCGCTCTGGCTTTTGGTATCACAGGCTCCAGATTCGAATCCTGGCGGTGGCATGGATGCTTGTTAGTGGTTCGGAATTAGGGGCCTAATAGCCGAGTGGCTAACACTCTAGCGCTCGGTACCACAGGTTTCGGGTTCGAGTCCCGGCGGTGCCTAGGATGTTTGCAGTGGTTCGGAATCCACTTTAGGCCGTAAGTCCCGGTCTCATAGGACCATAGAGCGTCCCAGAACCCAATCAAACTTCTCACCCACATCATTCCCAAATTGTAAAGAGGCAACACAGTTCTAGGCACAGTGATATGGTGTGGGGTAATAGTAGTAATAATAGTGGTGGTTCGGAATCCACTTTAAACCATAGGTCACTGTCTGTTTAGCCCTCGGGGGCACAAGATGGCCGCGGAGTGACAAACCAAATCAAACTAACTAGATTCTGAGCAATGAATTTGCCCAAAGGGAGATTTGCAGAACAAAGAATTAGAGCAACAATTTTCGCTACATCTAATTTTCATATTCCTCATAGAAACTTATCAAATTGTGTGACAAAACCATCATAATTCGTTATATATAAACCCTAACTATTGCCAAAAGATTTGGTTTGTCACTCAACGGTCATCTTATGGACACGGGGGCTAAACAAACCAGGATCTACAGTTTAATGTGGATTCCGAACCACGAACAAACATCCATGCCACAGCCAGGATTTGAACCTGGAGCCTGTGGTACCAAAGGCCAGAGAGCTGGCCAATTGGCCATCAGGCCTCATTGCCAAAAGCAGAAAGAAAGAAATTGTTCAAGATCCGAGGTGCGTTTCAGATGAAAATCCTTCGACAAATACCAAAAGGGCAAACGGCTAGAATTATATCGGCAGATTTAAAAAGCATTGATCTTTATACGAACAACAGGATGTGAAACAAGTCATTTAGGAAATCAGCGAAACAAAAAAAAATTATTTATAACGTTCTGAGGATGGTTTTATCAAGGAATACGCGCCCTCAAAATATTATAAGCCAATCTACTCGCTAAATGATCCCTCATCAATCTACTCGCTTTGATTATAATCACCCTGTATATATAACGTTTTGTATTCAATACTGTTTCTATTTCATAATTTACTGTGCAGCACGTGAAATTTGCTTTTGCAGAATAAAGAAGGTTTTCAGTGCAGAAACTATTTCGGATTATTGGATCCCCCCAGCGTAGTATCCCGATAACACGGATGAGACAGAATAACCTCTCCTTGTAAAGGACTCCAGAATAACAATTCGTTTGCTCAACTAATATGTATACAATATACAGGGAGATTATAATTAAGGTCTCACTTTCAAAATGCTGTAACAAAAGAACCACTCGTCACAAAGAGTTCAAATTTGAGTTAAAGATACTTGAAGAAGGGGGAAACCGTACGGCATCAAAAAACCGTTCCAAAGTGCATTAATAGATGGCGCTGTAAGCGGCATAAAGAAAGTGAATTTGGCTGCCAGTGATATTTTGAATCGAAATAACAACGTATTTGGCATGAGTTACACATTAAACCAACTGTAGTGTTCAATATGCTTCGGTGGAACTTACTTTTTTTCTGATGCCATACCGTCTCCCACTGCTTCAAATATCTTCATTTTGAATTTGAACTCATTGGGCCGAGTGGTTCTTTTTTTACAGCATCTTGAAAGTGGGATTTTGATTATAATCACCCTGTATATATAACGTTTTATATTCAATACTGTTTCTATTTCATAATTTACTGTGCAGCACGTGAAATTTGCTTTTGCAGAATAAAGAAGGTTTTCAGTGCAGAAACTATTTCGGATTATTTTTGAATTGCATTTTCGAAAAATGTTAAAACTGAAAATGAAGTTACTTACGTAAGTGGATGTCAACAAACAGAAAATTGGCTTGTGTTTTGAGTGAATTCAATGCACTGAATTTTCCTTTCGTCGAATAAATGTCTTTCATTTTTCCTATAAGAAAAGTTAAATCTTAAATATTTATTTATAAAGAATTTCAGAAGCCTGTATGTACATTTATTTACTTTTAATCATAAAACATACTTGCTTTCGTACTGTATGTCTTTTTAAGTAAGAAAAAAAAAACCTGATCTTTAAATTAGGAAGACGAAAAAAAGGCTATTAGAATGAAATAAAAATACTGTGCTTCTAGACTAATTTGATTTTTGTAAAATGTAAAACAGGACATTCATGAAAATAAAGTTAGCTCTACTAATCTCAGTCAAAAATTCTCCCTCCTGTTTTCAAATAAATTTCACAAAACAAAGTCGTCAATCCATTTTTTTTTTTTTACTGAAAGTTATTTAGAAGCAATAACTTTAATAATTTCAATTTTTTTGTTGGTACCGTGTAGATAAAAATTTGCCATAAATTAAAAATGCTTGAAAATATATAAATTCTAAAAATGGAAATTCGACTTTCACTCGAATGAGTCACAAGGTTTTTTTTTTTTTTTAAATATTAAAATAGTAGATCAAGAATCGATAGATCGTATCAATACATGCCGCTCCTCAAAATTCCTCTCTGAATTATACAAATTCGGGAGATTGTGTGGAAAAATTGGCAAGCGGACAAGAATAGCGAAATAGGGCTTTAATAACTACACCACTTTTTATTATTATTATTATTATGCCAATAAATATTCCATGTGGTTTACGGTGCCGAATTCGAATGATGCAACAAAATTATTTAAAAAGGGAATGAAAAAAAAAAAGAAAAAGAAAAACCAAAGAATAACTTACATTTTATTCTGATATATCCTTTGTTGGAAGGAAAAATAATATTTTTATTGCCTTTGTAAAAACTGCCCGTGCTCAATATGACCACAGAGAGACATACCAAACCAATCTGTAAACGTTCTAAAATTACATTTATCCGCGCGAATTCAAATAACGGTTGCCACAAAATCTTAACTATATCAAGGAGTATAGTATTCTAGATGTCAACCCAATAAATCACAATAAATTTATAATAATAGCAATAAAATTTAGCGTAAAAGTAAGTTTGCAATAAACTTTCGAATAATTCTGATACAATTTGGCATTGAAGCGATAAAATTTAACATAATAAAAATTAGCAATAGGACCGTTAATAAATCTGATAAAACAATATCCATCGGTTAACCACATTAGACTGGCTACAGTAACTAATCATTCCAAAATAAATATTTCGCACTTTTGGTCACTAGTCTATAGAAGCCCGGTTACCATATTTGATTTTCTGCTCACTTTTGTCGAATAAAATCGCCGAATCTCAATTGCCCCTATTTTGTGATTTGGCCTCAGCTCACGATATGAAATTTAATATTTAATGTAAGAACAAAATGCATAGTAGCAGTCTTAAAAAATAAAAAACTGCAGAATTCCAGACGATTTTCTTTTCTTGAAATTTATCATTTCAAAAAAAAAAAAAAAAAATAGAATAATCTTTAATTTTACCAGACGATATTTTACATAAATTTTTCTTTTGAATTAATTTTTTTCGAAATTATGTGATAATAAACTCAATTATTTTATGTAGATACTTTGCGTAATTTAAAAACATACATATTCAAAAATTTAAGATACTTCAGATATGTCATTAAATGATTTTAACACGCAACAATCCATTAGGCAACCGAAAAAGTAGCAGCTTCAACAAGACTTTAACCAGATAATCACATAGGTCAGAGACTGGAATAGATATATCAATCACAAAAAATGAAGTTACAGCATAAACGCCGATATGAAATAACTATCGTCCTTTGGAGCAGAAAATAGACTTGGCTAAATCGGAACCCTAAAGTACAAAATCCCCTGTTTTCTTGAATCAGGTTTGATTTTTTACTTAAATTCTTATTTTTTTTTTTCAATTCCTACTATTAGTTCACACTCTCTCTGTATATATTTATATATCTTGTTCAAATTTTCAATCGGTCATAAAATACTTTTACTATATTTAACTTTACATATAGTAAAATATATGTATACGTTCGTAAAATAAAAATACATATAATACTTTTACTTACTTAATTTGTTCATAAAATACTTTTACAGTATTTAATACTCAAGTTCAAATATATTTTTTGACCTTGTAGTGGACGAACAATTGATGTGAATACAGTTTTTCAAATATTAACTCATTAATTAAATTTAGCTTTTTAGATTTAAGTTGCATATATCTACTAATAGATGGCGACAGATGTAAGAGGAAAATTTCATTTTTTTTATAAAGGACTTTCTGCAATATAGTGAAAAAAAGTAGGAATTGACTTTTTTTATATATATATTACTTGTTTTTTAATCGTTTGATAGGCTGTTGTAATCCTATGGACTCCTGACACTCTTTTATGAAAGAAATTTTGTTAAACTATTGCAGCTGATTTATTTTAACAGCTATAAACTTATTTTCTACGAAACTTAACTTTTTATAGAAACATGAGATTCCTCAACGTGTCTCATATGTTAGATGGAATCGTAGAGTAGTAATAAATTGAGTGCGTCCCACTTTTCTAAAGGAACATACAGTTGGTGCAAAACATTTCCCGCCTTTTTCGTAGACTTGGCACTTTTTTTCCACGCGCGTTTTTTAAAAAATGTAAACAGGTTAAGAAGGATTCTGAAATTTTCTTCTCCTGAAGTCACACATTTATTGAATTATGTGCTTACTAAAGATAAATAGATGCAAAGAAATATATAAGCTCTGATAATTTTGTATGAAATGGAATAAAAACTACAAAATGCTCATGCAAATTTTTGTAATATTTTATTTTTAATACATTTGAAGAGAAAATACGTCAAGAAATTTTATGAATAAATTATAAATGTTAAATATTCGGAAAAATTAAAATTCATACTTATTGATAGCTTTAAAAATCTTTGTATGATAGTAGACCTTCGCGCCAATAGCATAGATTATTAATAGTCAACAGTAAGAATTGTCGCCAAACTATCATCGCATATATTAAAAGTGCAAAGTAAATGTTTGAACAAACTGACAATCCTGATGCGAGCTCTATTATATTACTACGCTATGCCTGTAACAACGAAAAGGCTTTTTCTATCAAAGATAAAGGTTTTTCTTGAGAAACATGCCATTTCCCAACATGTTAAATGGAATTCATGAAATACGCCTCTTTTATACAGCTATCATCAGATCACAGATTAGCAAACAGCCAAATCGGACGAATTCAAACAGATGGGCATTAAGAAGTTATTTCGGAGGTGTTTTAATGACAATAAACACAATTTAAATTTTATAATTAAAATTACATAATATTCAAAGAAAATTAGATAAAAAAAATTCCACAACTACGAACTTTTTTCTTTCAAAACTACTTTGCACCGCGTATTATCTGACTTTTGAAACGGATGCTTGCCTTTGAACACAATCGAATTCAAGTTACTTGCGATCCATTATGATGTAATAAAGGCGAATATTATAGGGTAGAAATTATCATAAACATTCGTTGTCATTACCCTGTTTACGATTTTCAGAGTCATTTTATACATCATCTAATTTGCATAGTTCCACATTCATGTAATATTTCTTTAATAACAATGTGATCTACAAACTTTTTTTTTTTCACTCTAAAAATATCCCACAACGTTTTTTAATGCAAACCACATTACCTTATCATCCTTTATACATTTTTAATGGACTTTCTACTCACCCTGTATAGTATTTAGCAATCACACCTTCTATTTTTTTTTTTAAATAAAAAAATATATGGTAGTGGTAATAATTCAAATTTATCCACAAGCAGTTGCAAAAATTAAGGATTTAATTTAATTCAAGATTCTTCATTCCATTACAAAATTGACTTTTTTTAATTTGAAATTTGTTTCATAATGTATCAAATAATAAGTAAGAATCAAATTTGCAAAAACAACAGAGCAAAGAATTAAAAAAAAAAAAACATTAAAATTTAAAATTTGAATCTTACAGTTAAATTTTTAAGTCAAAGTTTCAATTCAGTGAAACACGGATTATAAATAATAATGGTGAAAAAATTTATTCTTTCATGTTCAATATATCAAAAGTTTTAATACATATCAATGAATTATTTTAAAAATTCTAAGACCCTTTTACTATTGAAAATTAATTACTATATATATATATATATATATAGATTAAATGCAAAATTATGGCTATTGAATTATTAACATTCATCATGCTTTAAATATAATACAATAATTCATAATTTTATTGCAAAATGATACAGTGATCAGGAGGAAAGAAGTGTGCATATTTTCAAATAAATTTTAAGAAAATTCTAAGAAGGAAATTTAAAGCATTCATTTAACTCCCATTTGATAAGGGTGAATTAAGAACTTTTTCATGAAAATTCAAGGGGGTTTCTTATTGTTTCCAAAATAACGGCATACAAAGCTTTAATAACCCTATTACTATTTTTTTCTAAAATATTTTTGCCAAAACTTTTATGGTATTTATATCGAAGGTTTTAAGTTTTATTTCAGGTTTTTTCAATAACTTTGTAAAAAAAAAAAAAACTATGCGATAAAATTTCTAATCATTTATTTTACATATCAATCGATTCCATTGTTTTTCAATGAGAAATTTAATAATATTGTTATAGATCTTTTATTTAAAAAAATCTATGCATAAAAAAAAAAATTTTTTGAACACAAAATGTTTTAAAATTTTAAGTTCTTCTTTCTTATTATCTCATGTTTTGTATTCTTTTATCTTATGTGTAAATTGAATTACCATTGTTATTAGTTTAACTGAACAATTGTAATGTAACTCATTTTTGAAAACTTGATGTATATCATAAAGCATTCTACAGCTAAAAATGAAGGTCTTTATTTTTAATCAATATTTATAATATACCTTTGTGTACAATTTAACTCTTTTTGGACAATTCTCACTAGAAAGAAAAAAAAATTTTATGCTTCTAAAATATTTCTATATACATGACACATACTATTCAATTGCAGAACTTGAATTAACACCCTTTCAAAAAATAACACATTATAAATAATACATTTATTCTTAATTTACAGCTGCAATACAAAGCATCCATCATAACAAATGCACTTTTGCCAGAAACAGTTGCACAACAATCTTAAATCATTCAAGGTAGAAAATAGATAGGAAATTTTTCTCATTCAATAAAGATTCATTTTTAGAAGATAAGATACAAAATAGAACACAGTGGTCTAACAAATTTTATATAGCAGGGGTAAAAAAAAATTCATTCTGAAAATGTTAGATGAAATTTAAAGATAATGATTAAATAACACACGAAAACTGTGTAAAGAGTTTAAAAATTCAATAAAAAAAATGTACAAAATTTTTTTAATTATTTTTGCTTCAAATGAGAAGAAAAAGTTCATTATCTGGTAGAAAAATATAAAAAAAAAATAATTTTAATTATTGACTGTTAATTCGTTTGCTCATTATAATTTTATTCATTTAAGATAGGAATTTCCACTAAAAAAACATTCAAAATAATAAATATATATGTAGGCAGAAAAAGTTTCTAAACAGATGTGACAGAAATCACACAGAAATTTAATTTTTTTTTTTAAATAAGTATGCAAGGAATATTTTTAAGTTAACTTAAAATTTTTTTTAATTGTTTTAGAGTTCAAATATATATGCGAAATTCTTTTTACACTTCTAAAAATAAAGATGCCATCCATTTCATAATTTCACGAATGACTTGCAACATTCACAAACTCTCATTGATTCTTTTATCACATAATAAATCTTAATTTTCATATAACTTGGAAAAATAGAATTTTAATACAAAAAGTCAGAAATGAAAAAAATATTTACATAAAATAACACTATTTGTGCATCGTATCCACTCCAATCTGAAAAAGTTTATCACCATTAGAAAAACATGAATTAATACAAAATCACTAGAATGGGAAAAATATTTAGACCCTTAGAAATAAAAAAAATTTACAAAATTAAATACATATATTGGCCCTTCACTTTAATAAATTAATGAAATAAACAAATATAATAAAAAGACAGACTATACAGATTATTAAATAATTTTATCAGTATATTCATTAAACTGAAATTAAATATACAAATTTATTTTAACCCCTATTTTACTTTTAAAATGTATCCAAAATTCTTCAATTCTTCCAATAACTCCTTTTATAAGGTTGTGTTAAGACTCATGTTTGCAAGTGTAGAACTTCAGTTATCGAGCCTGGCAATTGAAAACAGTCAAAAGCCAGAAATATTCAGCAACACGTTAAGATAATATAAAGTGCATAAGAAATCTTTTTATTCAGTTAGAGTGAAATACTATGGCTACAGGTAGCACAAATGGAAGCAATATCCTAAGAAATCTTGTGGTCACATAATGAAGATCATCCACTTTTTATATGTGACATTACTTGGACCCCTTTATAAATATGTACATAATCACAGTCCTATTTCCCATTAGGTAATAAATTAAAAAGAAAAAAAAAGGAGATAATGTTCCTTTACATTTCTTCAAACAAATTGACTTCAAAATTAAAGAATATTTATAATAGTAAAAAAAACTATAAAAATGTTTAAATTAATAACATTATTAAAAATATTTTACCCTAAACTCAAACACGTGATTTTTAAAAAGAAATCTTATAAAGATATATAACCTAGTTTTACAGAAAAATTAAAGAAATAATGATACACATAAAATAAACATTTTTATGATATGACTCGTGTTAACAAAATAGAATATATTTGATGAGAACTGAATAAAAAAAAAAATAGTAATAACAATTTTGAATAAATAAGATAAAAGATGAATACATAAAATTGAAAACACCAATTGAATGTTAGGCATTTCTTCAAAGTAATAATAATTGTCTCACTCTTTTTATCATTATTAACTTTTTGAATTGTGTGACATTTTTCTTCCTTTTTTTAAAGTTTACTGAGATGCTACGACAATACTTTATATCTTTTTATATAAATTTAAAACTAAAACAAAAATATTTAAAGGATAATAATATTTTACATACATTTTTTTCACAATTCATCATGGGCCTTTCTTTGAACACAAAGTCTCTCTATCCTTAAGTAGACTCAATTGACACATAAATGTGAGTTTAATATTTTTTTAAAAGGAAGGGACTTCAATGAAAATATGTGTAAAGAAAAACATTAAAAAATATCTTGTAGAACTAAAAATAAGTACTTTGAACCTAAGATACACATGAACTAGGACACTCTTCATACATATATAACACATTAAACATTGGACACTCTCAAACTATTACTTACGGTATAAAGGAATGTTTTGTTATATAACAAGTTATCAATAAAAAAAAAAAAAGTAACTCAAGTCCTTTAATTAATAAATATAAGAATTTAAAAATAAATTATTTTTTTTAAATAAATAAATCATAATAATGGCAGTATTTTCACAAAATATTAGTACAGTAACCTCTATAATCTGGCAAGCTCAAAACCCTGGCATGCCTGATGGAGTAATTTTGCCAGGTAATCAAACAATTTTAAGAAGGTACTCAAAGATAACGCTCTCTAGATAAAATAATAATAATAATAATAATAATTGATTCAAACATGTATTTATTTAATGTGTACATATTTAATGAAAATGCAAGCAGCATTGTATTGCCATCTGGCAGTCAAGATAAATAAACGCCGAATCCGTACAAGGTGAAGGCTCAATCGGTGTCAAATTATTGTATGAGCCAAACTACCAGATTTAAGAAAAGTTACTGCATTAACCTAACAGTCAACATATTGTAAACTATCAGAGTGAAATTTGAAATGACTGAATCTTCTAATTTGGCACAAGATCGACAATATTTAATAAAAAGTGCATTATTAGAGCTGAGCAAAAATCCATTGAATTACAAAGCAAGGTTTAAAAAAAAAAGATCAAAATTCCAATAGAAGCAGAGTCATTTCTGAATGAACCAGTATCACAGTATGAGTGCAATAAAGCCTTATGGTTTATTTTATTATGGGAAAGGGAGAGAATCATAAACAAGTCTTACATTTTAAAACCTAAAAATTTTTTTTTTTAGTAAAAACTTCTTTTTATCTATACACAAACATTTGTCTACCAGTATTACTGAATTTATGCATTCATATTTCAATAATTTTTTTTATTCTTTGACGTTTTATGCAAAATATTAAACAACTAACACAGGAAAGATTAGAAAAATGCATATAAAATTGAAATTTTGCACGTAAGAAAATAAATCTATTTACAAATAAAAAAGGAATTTTGTTAATTAAATTTGAGAAAATATTTGAAAGAATTTTTCAATGAAAATTCAAAATGATATGAATGATAACAATGAATATTTTATTTACAACTTATTTTTTTTTTAAATTTTAAACAGCATATTATTTTTATTTTCATATTGCTGTAGAAAATAGAGAACTTCTGATAATAAAAAAAAAAATTCAAGAAAAGATTTTACTAATTACTTAAAAAAAAAAATTAATAACTCTCGTGAAAGCATAACAAATATTTACAAAATCAGGTACTCTATTATACAAGGTAAATCAGTTATACCTTCTCTTTTAGGTGATTTCTATGGCAATTTTTTTTTTTTTAAACAAATATAAAACATATAAAAAAATTGTGAACAGTGGCAGAAAATACATACAATTCTCCATTTATACAATATATTTGTTTAACAATCTTAAGTACATGAAAACCTTTTAAACAGAAAAAGAAAATTATATGTGAAACAAGCTATGGATAAAATAAACATTTAAATTACATATAAAAATGTATAAAAAAAGTAATATAGGGAAAAAGTATATTAGTATTTTTTATAGTCAATATAATGTTTGAATATTTAAAATTGAATTTGATTCATATAATATCAAGAATGGTTAAAAATATGGAAGAAAATTTACAATATCAGATTGTATAGACTTGAAAAAAAAAAAAAAAAAAAAAAAATGTTTTCGTAACAAGCACTAAAAATCTGTACTTTATAAAATAATTTTTACCTGTAGATTTTCATGTGATATTCAATACAATGAGAAGAGTTTTTTTAAGGAAAAGCGAACTTAAATTAAAATTCTAAGATACATTTAAAAAACAATACTTTAAAAAGAATTATAAAATCTGTTTTAATTAAAATTTCATTATTTTCTTTTTTAAACAAAAGTCTATCATAGTATTATGATAGACTTTTGTTATTGTTGGATACAGATGTACTTAAAATGTATACTATTTACATTCAGACTTTTATTAAATATTTTATCACAATGTATAAAAAAAAAAAATGGAATAAGTTAAAAATCAATAAAACTGAAACTGAAAGAATATGGAATCATTTCACACATAAACCTATTACAGAATTAAAAAAATACATATAATAACAGAAAATCAAACACTGTAAAGAAACATTTACAGTATTTTTAAATAAATTTTCGTATAAATTTAAATTTATCAAAAAAAAAATTTTAATTAAAATACAGAAAAAAATTGTTTTTGACTACTTTTATTAAAACAGATACATATTTAATATTGATTATTTTAATAAATTCTTAAAACTTAATTATAAGAAAAGCAAAAAATTAAAAAGAAAATAATTAAAAAAATACGTAGGAAATTTAAACCTAATTGTTTACCTTAAAAACATTTGTATAGCTGCAACAATAAATATGCTGAATGGAGTCTTATACCAAAAATGATTAAAAATTAGATTTAAGCAACCATATTTTTTTAACCTTTCAATAGGGTTAGATGCAAGATCTAAGAAAAATAAATCTTTATTAGAAAAAAATTATATAATATTAGAGAAATTATAAAACTTTCAAACTGTTAATCACAGGTTATTTTTATACAAACTTAAATAAAATATTTTTTTATTTTCTATCTGAATTTGAGTCAGAAGAAAGTCATTCAAGTTATAAAAATTAAAAAAAGGAATCCAATTTTTTTTCAATTTTTATCTTCCCTGAACACTGAATCAAACAGTTTTTGAAAATTTTAAAAAAGCAATTTTGATTTTTAGAGGGGGATGGAGTCTTTTAAAATCTCTCTATCCCCCTCCAAAACTAAAACATATATAAATTGCATCAAAGAAACATAATTTTACTTCAAAATAAAATTTTTAAAAATTAGTAAATGGTGAAATTATTTATTTTTAAAAAAAAGAAATTATGACTGTCCAATAGTTTATAAAATGAAACAAATATTTTATATTGCAATTGAATAGAATATTCAATTATGCACACATAACCACAAAAATTAAAAATATACTCGAGTTGCACAGATTATTTACTATTCAAGACAAAAATGCTTTCAATAACATCTATCTAATTGAAATTACATCTAACAAAATCTATTGTTTTTAGCATTCTGAATGATTTGGGGAAGCATTAGAAGTTTGGTCGAGCAGACGAACCACTTCATTCAGATGTTCAGATAATACATCTTGTTCCTGTAAAATAATACTGTCAATTAACACAAGAGTTTTTAAATATGAATGAAGAATTCTGCAAAATAGTAGAAGATATTTTAATACTTACAAGAGACTTCTTCCTAAATGAGTCTTCAAAATCGTCCTGCACACTAAAAAGAATTCAAAAGAGAATATTTAAACTATGATGATTTGTATCCAAATGACATAATGCTTCATATCATGCACTTGCAAGACATAGATCAACAAAGTTTTCATTTAGATAAATAAAAGCTTCATATAAAATAGTTTGAATGCATATCAGGATGAACCCCAAATTATGTGTTATAATGTGAACAAAAACCTTCTGACAGCTTTAGTTTAATGCCAATTTATTGATTTTAAAAAAATCAATTATAAATTTGCTAAAGAATTTATTTTTTTTAAAAATCCTCCCCTAGTTTGAAATTTATTTCATTCCAGCAGTAAGAATAACAACAACAAAAAAAAAAAAAATCTTTAAAATATAACTATAGTGCAACATTTCATAAATTTTATTACACAACATTTGACACATTTTTTAAATATGGATCATTTTTATAAGATAATAAAATAAAATTAAGTAAAATTAAACACTATGGAAAATTTTTTTTTTTTAAATGTTAAGATCAATAAAAGTCGCATATGTAATTGATCATACTTATTTCTTTTTCTCGTGTGTTTAAAAACACACGAGATATAGTCCTTGCAACAGATATAGATATAGTCCTTGCAACATTTATGATTTGATAATTTAAATGAAAAATTGTTTTAAATGTCAAATAAAAATTCAGAAATTACATTATCATATTGAGTGAGAAGTCCAGAAGGACTATCTTAAAAAATGATAGTCCTGTCAACCAGTAGAGATACCATTCGCATTTAATATATTTTAAAAATCAAAAGATTCTTATTTTGATATATAATTCAAATTTAGCATAATTATTTAATTTACATATTCTCCAAATAAATGTGATAGCTTATCATAGGACAGTCATTAAATTTCTATGAACAAAAAATGCCCATTTAAGAAGTCTTTAAAAAAAAAAGAAACAATATAATATTACTATAAAATTAATACTGGTACTTTTTGGTTAATAGAGTGTCAGCCACCAAATGAGTGCAAAATTTTCAAATGTAAATAACCTGAATGTCCTTGGTGTTTTTTTTTTTTTTTTTTTTTTTTTTAAATTCAGTAACCTTTCTTTAAACTAATATTTGACAGTAGCACATTATATAATCCAGCATTTGACAACATGGCACATTATATCATCCATCATCAAGCGAGCCATCGTTTTCATATATATTTGGGCATTTGTTGCTGTTCGCCAATTATCAGATATTTATATTGGCTATATGATTCAGATGTGTGTAAATATATTAAACATACACATCTTTATTTCCAGTGCTTTTATCTTTGATACTCCCTAAAAATTATTTGAATGCTCAATTATATGGTACAGTCGTGGTCCCAAATGTGGCAGATTAAAGAGAGGTTACTGTATTGTGTTCATTTATATACACTTGCACTACATTGATGTAGCAACTAATGATGTCTGAATTCTCTGTGCATCAGATGCAGCCATGGACTTTTTACACTTGACAACATGCACTACACTTCAATTTATGACTTCTAATTCTAACAACTTTACCAAAGCTAAATTTTATTTGGCTGCTAGAGTTCTTATGGCAGATATCGCTGCAGTTTGATGTAGGGGGAAAAAATTACTTCTGCATTTAAGTAAAACTACAGATTTTTACAAAGAATGCCAATTGTGCCTCTATCGAGTTTTTGTGTGTGTGCTTTGTTTTTTAAAATCAATTCTTTTTTTAAAATATAGAAAATGGATAGCAAAATTTGGAAGTTGCCAAATGTCGAAGAATTCTGCAATAAAAATTTTTTTAAGAAAAGCATCTTATTCCCATTAGCCGAGATAATAAAAGCAAAAGCAATCGATTTATTTCATAGAAGTAGAAGCATGCAAACAAAGAAATATGGAGATGCATGGTTCAAATGAACAGCACATGCAGTATAAAAATGAACAAATGCCTACCTTAGTTATCCTGAAGCTGAACATTAAAAAAAAAAAAAAAAACTTTTTATTTTACATATATAAGGAATACATATAAAAATTACAGCAAATTTTTTTATTATTATTTTTTTTTTTGCATCTGATTCAATTTTTCAAAATTTAAAATATTAAAAATCATTATACAATGGAAATAAATTATTTCTGACACAATCAGGTTGATATATAAACCACATGAAAAAAAAATTAACAAAAAAAAAAAAAACCATTCATAAGTTGTTCAATGTAAAATAGTGGATTTTTTTTTTTTTCTGTCCTCTTACTATTTTGAAAGTACCATCACAATAGAAATAGAACACAATGAAAATGATTTACATTGTATTTTTTACACTTATTTTTAAAACATTTGAAATATAATGTTTGCATGCACCAAAATAGGATCAATTACTTTGAAGAAATCGATTTCCTTACTTAAATCAACTAGCAAAAGCCCAGATAAGTTCTATGCATTAAGCAAGAGATTGTGAGTTTGACTTAACACTTATTATATTTTTTTTTTTATGTGGTGAGCAGCTAAAAACTTGGAAACAAATCTTAATAATCCTTTTATAAATAAATAAAAACTTATCTTTTATTGTTTACCCTAGTCATTCTTTTTGTTAAAAAAAATTGTTTTTGTGCATTTTTATTTCCTCCTTTTACTGACAGAAAGAAAATGTGGCTGATACCTTGACTATTAACACTTCTTATCTGATACCTCGCATTTGATGGAGCTACTGCTTGGTAAATTGTTTTTAATTATTATTGGGTGGTTTGCAAATGCAATTGAGATTGTTTTTAATTATATTGACTGTCGTATTCCATATAGAAAATGGCTAATAGTTCATTATTATCATAAAAGTTACCAATGTATTTCTTTGATTTAGTCTATGAAAACTGAAAAAGTTTTATTTTCTGCAGTCATGTAATGCAGAGCTATATATCTATTGCATGTTAATTTAAAAGTACTTTAAGAACTGGAATATTCAATATTTTCATAATACATAATATATGTGTATGCTGAAACAGAAATGGTATTACCAGTAGAAACCACTTAATAAATTAAATCGGAAAAAGAAAGTCACTTCCAAAAGCAAATATGTTATTGCAAAGTGTCAGTGCAAAAGTGTATATATAAAGATATTTGAAAATATTAGCTAAAATGCAATGCACATAATTTCATTTTTTTTTTTAAATCTAATAGATACCACCTGTTATAGATTATATCAGCCTTAGGCGGAGAATTTTAAAATTATATATACATCTTTTGTAAATAACCTTAAAAAAAAATGGCTAATTTTTACCTGATATTGCTATAGTTTTACAAGTTATTAACTCAAGGAAAACAAAATATTTATTATATAACAAAAATTTTATATCACCAAGTTTCACTATAATGATGTGTTTTTAAATTAAAAAACTTTCTTTTTCTAAATGCACTGAATAATTTATGCATTTTCCCCAAAATAAACTTTTCTTAACAACGATGAGTGACTTACCTAACTAAAGTTTCAATTGAATCATCAGCAGATGAACTTGAAGAGAAAGATCCAGTTAGAGAATGGCTCTAAAAATAAAACATTCATTATACACTTTTAAGAAAATTAGTAAACATTATAATTTTTCAATACTTAAATTTGCAATAAAAACTTTTAAGCACTTCAACATGAACAATTAACTTAAAGGAACATAATTACTTTAGAGTTAACTTTTAAACCTTTACAGGAATATCCACAGTGAGTCCCACCAGTTTTGGCACCAAGTTAGCAATCACCAAGAAAGTGATAAATAATTTCAATTGGTACAATGTTATGAAACTAGTAAAATAGACGACACGAAATAGACAAGGTCATGCTTTAGACAAAACAAAGATGCTATGCTAAGATTAATACACACAATATATGATACAATAAAGTAAATAATTAATTAATAAAAATGTATTTAAGTAGGTATTACTCTTACTTGAAATGTAGATGAAGGAAGTGAAAATGATGCCAAGAAAGGCACTAGGTATAGCAGCCTTTCTAATATGGCAAAGGGTAGAAATAACAGACATTACTTCACTAGATGTTATTCTCTGTCTATTAATAAGAATTTGCTTTTAAAAAATTGCCGTTAGTTATAATTGTTTATCACCTGATTGATGCTGAAATCGATAACTGGAGATAGAGACTCATTTTGGATATCCTCCCAAACCTTTGACAATTGCATATTTTGCAATTTACTTATTACATGAGGAGTTATTTGTTAATAAACTTTAATTAATGCACATTGTTTAATAAAACAAACTTGGCAAAGAAAGAACTAGCAATCATAAAAAATATTAACTCACTCTATCAGTTTGAGTAGCTGCATTAGAAGCTGTTGCGTTATGATTGCAGCCAGCCTGATTTTCAAATATTTTGTCTACAAAAATAAACAATAAAAAAAAGATAAAATATACATAAGTGCATAGCAAAATTCACCAGCAATCATAAAAATTAAAATTTACCATCTGTTGTTGAAGCAAATGAATTGTGTGATCTTTATCCTCAAGTTGCTGTTGTAAAAGGACCAGCTGCCGTCGTAGAATCAGCATTTTCCTTTTTAAAAACATGAACTGATAAATATATATTATGTGATTATGTATAGTAAATAGCAAAGTAACAAAAATGCTTAAATACTTAACAAAACTAAGTTTATTCTAACCATTTTCACATGCCAAACTAAATTTGCACGGTTATCATACAATAAAACTGAAATAAAAGCAGTGATTTTAATTAAGTATCTATTTAAAAAGCAATTTATTTGAAGCAATTAAATTTATTCTTATGATTACTTTGAAATATCACACATAAATCCAGATTATAAAAATTCATATGGATAAAAATACGAAATTCACTTCAACAATTGCTGTTAAATCTGTTCCTTTTTATCATCTCCCTTTGATAGTGAGACAAGACTTGAAGGGAAGTCAGCTTGAGCCAGCGTATGGTAGAATAAATTCTAGAAATAAGAAAATTTGAACTCAAAATCCTACAAACAAGTAAGATGGCTACAAAAGCAGATACAGAAATTTAGTAAATGTTCAAGCAGAAATGAAAATTCAAATAAAAATAATACACTATCAAATTAAATTTTATAAAAACGCATAACACATAAAGAGAAATTTTAGTCACTAAAATACCACTGATACTTCAAAATAAAATCCAATTAATTAGCAACAATCATATTAACATGCTATAATAAATAAATACATTTTTGATATTTAAGTTTATTGAAAAGTAGTGACAAACTAATTAACTAAAAGAATAAATGGCTAGTACGCCTGTTCTTATGAATCAATTATCAGCTTTAGTCAAATGTTATTTAGGCTTTTATAAGTTCATTAACTAATTAACTAAAATAATAAATGGTTAGTATGCCTGTTCTTATGATTCAATTATCAACTTTAGTCAAATGTTATTATACAAGCTTTTATAAGTTCATTAAATCTTTTTATTTCTGATTCTAACTATTGAACAGAAACGATTATTTTGTTTTCGACATATTGCTACATTCCATAAAAATAATTTTAATTTAAAAACATGAAATATTCTAAGTTTCTCATATTTTTTTCTACAAACATTTGTATTAGTAGTACAAAACTAATAATAAATCCAATAAAATTTAAATTTTTTAAATTTTACTTACATTAGGGTTAGCCTGGTCAAATGGATTAATAGTTTCAGCCTGTATAAAAAAAAAAAAAAAATATATAAAAAACACTCACATTAATACCATTTTTTTAAACAATAACATAAAAAATAAATTTAATAATAAATAAAATTTAATTCTAATACCTCTTGAATAACTGATTTGAGTCTCAAAAGAAGAGTTTTGACCCCATTAAGATCTTGGCACAATAACCTGTAAGAAGAAGAATCCAGTTTGAGACCGCCATCATCAGCTTCCGACACCATCATTTGGCGTGGGGGCCTCAGGGGTAGGCTGGCCGTTCTTTGTCGCCATTCCAGTCTTTCAGCAGGAGTAGAAAGTGGTCCAGAAGCTCTGCGATGCAAACGCTTCCTAAAACAAAACATTTCAATCATTTCAAAAAAGGAGAAAAAACCATAAAGTGAAATATTCTAAGAGTGCACTTTAAAAGTTGGCAATGCAAACTTAAACAGATTAAAATAAGAAATTGTTTCATTTGTTTCAATAGAGAACAATATGTTAATGTCAAAGTAGAAATGAAATGATAAATTATGCAATAGAATCCAACAATTAACACAATCAAAATGAATATATACATCCATGTAATAATAGCTAAAACTATATTATTTACTAAACATTACAGATATGAGAGAATATTCTAAATTTTTGACTCTTAATAAAAAAAAAAAAAAATTTATATAACAATCATATAAAATATATAATTTTTACATGACTCTTCTTCAGGAAAGAGCGAATTTTAAATGCTTGAATATAATAGGATTTTATAAGGCTCACAAAATTTTTAAAATCATTGTGTTCAAGAAAATATAAAGTTGTTATTTTTTTTTAAATTTTTTGTGCAACTTTAAATATTATTATAATATAATGTTTGTTAACATACAATACTCAGATTCCTATGTTTATTTCTTTGCAACAAGAATCATGATTAAGATACAAGAAAAATGTATGTTTATCTTTTAAATATATCTAAACATTTTTTTCCTACAGAATGCCATGACACAAACGAAAATGTATGTATGCCTTTTAAGATCTATCTTCTGATGCTAAACATTTAATAAAAGAAAATGCATAAATATGATAAAAAAATTTAATATAATAAATCAACAAAAGGCTTAGAAACATTTATTTCTTACAAATAATTCTAATCAATATCTTTGAGATGAATAAATTGATAAATTAAATTATACATCTAATTATAAACCTGTGAAAAACATGCAAATAACCTTAAAATGGTAAATAATTCATTTGAAAATAAATTTGATAAAAACTTAATAAGAATAAAAATCATACAAAATAAGTGACAAAAACAAAATGTCACTGATGTTCTCACAAAAGAAAGATTACTTACAGCAGTTCTTCTCGTTTAAACTCGTAATTTTTTCATACATTTTAAAAATTAAAATGCTTCAAGAGAACAAAGAGAAAAAGATTGTCTACCCAATTTTATCTTTCTCATCGAAACATTTTTCTGATTTCTAGCCATTATAATTGTAAAAACATTTTAAACCAAACCTATCATCGCAAATAAACAGTAGGTTAAGAAAATTTGAAAAGAAACGCATCTTTAGATATCTAGGAGGAAATGAATAGCATCTATATCACAAATAAACAAGGAAAAGTCAAAGTAATAATGAAATAAAAAGCATAAAAATAAGAGGAAAAATCCAGCAATATTGACACTTTCTTTGTAATACATTTTTAATTTCAAAGCTTTAAAGAAACTTTGAAATTCTTAGAAAATACAAAACATATAAAATCAAGAAAATCAAGAATGTTCACAAAAAATCATTATTTTTTTATTAAAATTAATTTAAAAAAACTTCTCTTATAAACATCAAGCTAAAAAAGGTATCTTGATAACTGATACAAAATTTAGTTTCATTGAAACTTTTAGTTATTTTTCAGTCTTGTTAAATGAATAACTGAAAGTTTTAAAGAATTCAGTATAAAACAGCACTGATTCAAGAGAAGAATACGGAAGAAAGAAAATTGAAATATTTTGAATATTTTTTTTTTTTCAGTTAAGGCAGAAATGTCATTATAAACACATTACCTGGTTTTATCTTCATAGTCAATTTTTTCTCCGATTTTAATGGAGCTATACTGTCAACCTCATCAACTTCTGAAAGTTTTCTCATAGGAGAAGCTGGTCTAAAAGAGAAATGAAACAAAATTCTATGAAATTTATAACTCACTTTGATATCAATTAAAAAAAAAAAAAATAGGAAAATGCTGAATATTATTATAAAGAATTTTAGTATAATGAAAATATATAATTATAGAAAAAACTTTTATTTTTAAAAGAAACTGGTTTTTATTTGAATTATTTATTGTACATTACAATTTTAAAATGATTAAAAGGCATAAATTACTTTAAAATTGTATTATAATTAGATATTGTATTTTGATGAAGAAAAATTATGGCTAAGAATTTAAACAACAAAAAAAAACAGTACAGGAAACTATCCCAAAAAGAATATCTATAAAAAGAACATAAATTTCATAAGCAGGCACAAAGAAAATTAGCTTATTATTTCAAATTTGAATTTCATATATCTAAAAAAATTAAAATGTATTAAATAAAGAAGTTTTTAAAAATATAAAATTTTCTGTTAAGTTAATGTACATAGCCATGTTTCCTAGCAATAATAAGACTTTTTTCTTTCAATTTATACCAGAATTATTTGCTAATAAGATTCAGTTTTGAATCAGATAATGAATGCACAATATATACATATATCACTGCTCTTGTTTTCATAGCAAATTACCACTCATAGAGTTGACCAATTCTAAAAATGCAAAGATTTAAATGTTCACTTATATTTTTATACACAAAATAAAAGATATTTCTTGAAATTAAAATATGGAAATAAACCCTTCCCATTGATAAATAAAATATAGCTGCTTTACTTATTACAGTGATGTCTCCTATATGTTATTCAGCTGTTTTGACTGCATTCACTTGAGTCATCTCATATTAACAGCTGTTCACGCAAGATTTATTTAGATAAAAAATATAAACAAATAATAATAAATGGGACAAGAAAATGATTTAAGCATACTTATGCATCAGTTTCAGTATTACTAACATACATAGAAGATAAAAATATAAGCAAAATATTTTATAAATAAAAGAAAAATCTGCATATAATTTGTTCCTTATACAGTAATTCCTTACATATAAAAGAAAATAATAACTTAAAAATTCATCATAAATAAATTTTCACATAGTATAAAAATTACATAATTTTATTTCTGTTTTGGCATGAATTTTAAAATTAACAGCATCTTAAAGCATAAATGGCATTTTCTTAATGCTTCTATATGCTTGTTAGAAGCTATTAAATTTTTTATTGCTCTTTTGATCAAGGTTTTTTTATTTTTGTTTTATGGGCTAATTTTTACCAGCAAAATGAAAGCCATGAAAATTCAAAAAATAAATTGAAAATAAATCAACAGTAAAAAGAACATAAATTTCATAAGCAGGCACAAAAAAAAATTAGCTTATTATTCAACATTTGAATTTCACATATCTTAAAAAATTTAAATATGTTAAATCAAAACAAAATAAAAAGTACGATATATAAATAAAATTACATTCATAATTATAAATTATATTCAAAACAAATAAAAATTACGATACAATAATTATACATATGCTTTTGCCCAGGCACATTCCATTTATTAAATAGACTATTCATATTGTCAATATAAATGCTGATATTTTTGTTTTGAATGAAACCTTTGTGATAGAAAATAATCTGTCGTTTCAATTAATAATCAGAGATACAATTAATAATACATATAATTTACTTTATACATTCATATGAAATATTACAAATGACTTACAGACTAGCAAAATAATAATGATTTTATTTTTCATTCAAGCATGCAGATTTCCTGGATCAAGATTAAATTCTACTAGTTAGAATTCCTCTAGATCATTTTTAAGGGATATCTTTCATTATACTTTAAATAATTTAAAAATAAAAAAAAAATGCAACTAAAACATACCCTTCATTAATAGTTCCTTCTGGGAAACCATCAAACGTTTTTTTCATAGTCCAGCATTAAATCATCCGAAGCAATACTGGAACATGAGGAACCAAGTTCAGATCCTAATATTAAGCTATCCCTATGGTCACTACGCCCTTTGCGACTGGAATAACTACTAACACTATCAGTTCTTTTCTTAGACGTACTAGCTAGTTGCAGAGCATGCAGTTCCAGACATAGCCAACTGTAAAGATTGCACATCCGAATCCTCTGACTTAGGATCACCAATCGTTAAACCTGGCTGATCTGCTATCTCATCATCAATTAAAAATTCTCTATTTTCTTCAGATGGAGGACTCAAAACTCCATTTTCTGTGCTGTCCGACTTTTCATCAGAATCTAGACTAGATTGTTTATAATTATATTGAGGAGGCTTTTCTGTCAAGGTCTTTTCATCATCAAAACTACATTTATTAGATTCATCATGACAATAGAATACACTGCCACCAGCAGTAGTTGCAGTTTGTTGGGATTGCTGTCTCCTCATTTTAGGGATATTGGAGATATTAGGAGATTGTTGCTGTATAGGCTGATGATGACTGGCTTTCTCTCTGAGATTGAACTTAACGTCTGCAGGCTGGAAAGATTTCTTTTGATATGACAGTAAACCCTTGTATGAAGCATAAGTTGAAAATATATTTTCTGAAGCATTCATTTTGAATGAATGCTTTCCTTTGGGACTAGACCCATTAGAATTGACAAAAGGCTTTGGTTCTGTAGTACGTACAGTTTCTGTTCCAAAATGCTTTTCATCAAAACTCCATTTTCCGTTTGGTTCTCTTTTATAAGTAGGTGCTTTCAAAGAAAGTTTTGTTTCAGAAGCAGAAGATTTGGGTGTGCTTGTTGGACGATTGGAACAAGCATCTACACTAATATTAGGAGAGAATTCTTCTTGAAATTCAAGTTGTTCTATATCTTTAATGGTATCTGAATCTTCTGGCTTGTTTTTATCTGTTAAACTATTACCTAGACCAGAATCAAAATCAGACAAGCTGTCTCGACTTTCAAATCCTTTACCCGACGGCGATTTTGATACAGGACTTACACCACTAGGATTTCTATTATTGAATTTAGAATCTTTAGTTTGCTGCAGTTTAGAACTGTATTGAATTTCTGGGCTATTGTGTGAAGGGAGATTTACCCATAAAAATACGAGATATTCCAGATCCTTTCAGAGGAGTCTTGACTGGTTTTTCTGGTACATCAGGACTAAGAATCTTATCTGGACAACTTTTACTACCTAAATTCTTTGGCTTAATCAGTGAATCCTTTACAGTTAATTTATTTACAGGTGAAGTTGCATTTGAAACATTAAAAGCTGAACGAGAATTGACTATAGCATTGTTATTTACAACATGCAAAGCTTCATTATCATTACAATTTGTAATGGTTTTTTGTTCTCCTGAAACGGATGCTGAAACAGGTAGACTAGAACTAAATCGAGGAATGTTCGACTGGAAAGTGTTTTTCATGTTCTTCAGATCGCCTTGATCCATGGTGGTTAGTGAATTGTGTTTTGCTGAGAGTGGAATGCCTTTCTTGGCTGCATAATCGATATTTGCATTCTGAGTTCGTGTGTAAGGAGTGGGTCTTACAAGTCTTGATCCCTCCTCCAGCTTAGTGGAAGCCATTTGGACAGTTGTATAAGAGCGATTCCCTCCACTAGCCTTCTTGGAATAGCATGCCCATTCAGAAGAGTAATGGGAAAGGAACTGAAATAAAAATATACATTATTTACATAATACATTTTTTGAAGTTAATCAAATAAACACTAAGAAATTATAATAAATAAGATCTTTTATTATGAAATGAATAATTGCCTGTTCAAAAATAGAATTTTAATAATGCAAAAATTTGCTTTATATGCCATACATTTAAAAAAACTAGATAAAATATACACATGTTTTTATTTGATACATTGTTTCAATAAGAAAAAAAGAAACATACCAACGAAGGGAAATGTTAACTAACAGCTAGATTAAAAATAACATGATATTCTGGTACTTCAATCATCATTATTAAAATATAATCAGATATTCAAAATGAGTTAAAATTAAATAATTTGTGATGTATACAAATATTTAATCACCACAATATTTTGAATATATTTTTTATTTATTTTATTCTTTGCTTATCCTATGACAATTTTTTGTTTGTGGCCAGAAGCAGAAAAGAGTAATAATAGTAGTGAACATATTTCATAGATAAATTTAATTTAATACTGCAACTAGTTATCATGAAATTAAATAATTTTTAATTATAAAATTCTTCAGCTATAATTAATTTAAGAAAGAACACAACCAAATTATTTTTTAAAGTTACTACTACAAGTTCTATTTTTTATTATCTCTTAAATTGCTATTTTGATTCTAGTACTTATAAAAATAAATTAAAAAACAAGTATAAATTTTAAATAATTTATATTATATATTAAAAAAAACATATACTTTTAAAATAAGTACAATATTTTTTTTTTAAATAAATACAATATTTTTTTTAATTATTGTAACTTATGTGACAGCATTGATCATATTTAATAGGATAATAGTGAAAGCAAAAAATTATCTGTCAATATCACAAAACACTTGGTTTTTCATAAATCACTCATAAAAATGTTTAATGCATTTTTATAAAAATATTTCCATTTATTGCAAATTAAAAAATATATTTTAATAATCAATTTTAATGTATAACACCTTTTTTTTTTTTTTTTTTAATTGTTAAATCAATGACATTGAACTGAAATAATAATAATAATAATAATACTTAAATAATTAATGAGTGGTGAAAGTAGATTATTTTTCATTTAATATTTAAAAATGCAATTTTACTATAAAAATATGATTATACTTTTCTTGGAAATAATCAATATGATTTTTTTTCATTATTTTTAGTTATAATAATGGATACAGAAGAAAAAAAAAAAAATTTAAGATTTTTAGTTTTATAATGATTAAACTATAAGAAATACAATAAAGCATACATATATCTTTAACGTTAAATAGCATTGATAGTTAAGTAATATTGGCTGATAATATGTCAAAAAAAAAAAAAAAAAGATTAAGAATACTAAAGTAATATACACAATGAATATGTAATACGGATTTTATCTCTTTCATGGTTAAATGTGAATAAATTTGAAACACCACAATAAATTTTATAAGGGTAAAAATTAAAATCTATTTCAAAATTTTTATTATGATTGAAATAAATTCATTTTGATTAAAAACTAAATGAAACTGCACCAATAAAAATTAATTTTAATATGATAAAGATTACAGCTGTGATTGTTTTATATATTTCAATTTAATAAAATAAAAATAATAAAACAAATATAATAAAATATATTCCATATACATGTTGAAAACTATATAGACATTAATTATTACTTATTCATATAGACTTCACTGTTCTATATCAATAAATTTGATAGAGAACAGTGAAATTTATATAATTAATATAAATATCAATAAATTTGATTTTTATATTAATTTTAAAGAGTTTCAAAAAAAAAAAAAAAAAAATGCAATGTAGTCCCATAAAAATTGAATGCAACCAAAAATTCAGGTAATGTAATTTGATTATAAAACAAAACATTGAATTCAAAAAAAATATTCTACTGCTTATCTAATGCATAAGTCTTATACATTTAAAAACGAAATTAACTGAGATATGATTCGGAAATAAATGTACAACACATGATTAATTTATGTACACACGTTTATATAATTTCTATTACGTTTATATGATTTCTACATCCCGTTTATATAATGTAATGCAAAAAATCAGACTTGTTTTATAATAAATTGTTTTTGTATAACAGAAATTAAAAATATAATTTGTCTACAATAGAAATGCATCTGCATTATTTTTATGAAACTGTAGTATGAAAACTTATTATAAAAAGTAGTATAATTTAATGCTTGAAGACCATATGTTTTCATCTATATCTGATCAATAGAAATAGTTAAATAATTTGATACAATATTTTACTAATATTATCTGAGTACACAGTTAGAAGGAAAGGGGAAATAAAAAAGAAATTTGCTTACATTGAAGTTACATTCATTTACGCTCTTGATCCAGTAGTCTAAAACGCAAGAAATTTAATAAATAAAAATTAACTAGCTAAATATGAATAGATAGCGATTATCAAAATATACACTCAATTTTGATCTTGATGAAATGTAAAAATTCCTTTAAATATAACTGCACCTATTATTTATTGACATTTTTATTGCATACCTAAACACTACTTGCCCCTCTGCGTCAAAACACAAACCATGTAACTGCAGCGTCAGCCATGAATTTAGCGCAATCCTTTTTTTTTTTTTGTACATCTTACGCAAATTGTATTGATTAAAATCTGTCTGATACAATAAAAATAAAAATAAAAGTTATTTAAAATTTTGTAAAAATACAGTATATTATTTTAGTTATATTTTATTGATACTCAATATTAAGAAATAAGTTAAATTTAACTTTTAGTTTCTATGTGTAAGCCTCAGTAACATATATTGTTATTAAAGCATTTTTCTGGCAACACTGTTGGAGTTGCTTCTGATTGTATTCGTCTGCTTGTTTTGAAAATAATTGACATTTGATATACTGTTTAAAGATGTTGAAAATATTTGAACCAAATAATGTTTTATACATTTGTACATGTGGAGCTGAAAGACCCATAACCAAAGTTTATTTTTGTCGCCATTGTTCAAGTTTAAGATGTGGCGAATGTGTTTCTCATGAGGTTTGAATCTATTTGGTTTCGATATTTTAAAGCTGGGTGGGTAACCCTCGGGCCGCATGCGGCCCGCCCTGAACATTTTTCCTGCCCATGGATTTATCACATTTTTACAAAATATAATGGCCAAAGAAGTGAAAAACAATGTCTTAAAAAATACATTATATGGACATATCTATATATTTAAAAATTAACTGTCTAATTTAGAGTTACACAAATACAATAAAATTTTTGAAATGTATTCATCTCCCTTTCATATTGAAATCGAGTGGGCCTCAGAATATAACCAAATGAAAATTGGTTGATTTACAATACAATATTGAATTAAAACACATTTCTGAAAAGCAGAATCAAAAATAGGTTTTATAACACTGACGTCACAAAAAGAGAAATTTTCCAATTTGAGAAACCTGGCACAAAATGTTGTTAGTGCTTTGGTTTGATTTACACCTGCGAATCGTTTTTTTAGAAAATGAAATTGACCAACACTAAACATAATGGACGCAACACCCATTATGATGTGCAAATACCCAAAATGAGATCGATTTGCAGAAGCTATGTGAAAGAGTGGAGAAACGAATACTGCACTAGTAAAATAAATATTTTTTAATGAATTGTTTTTATTTCATTTATGTTGTTGTTCTAATTCAGCTGGCAATACAAACAGTTAATCTTAATGCCATAAGCAAGTGCTGTACAATTGTTACTCATTAACACTACCCAGGGGGGCACATGTAGCTTTAAGATATGCTACAGATGCGAGTAACACTACCCCTCACAATTCCCTATGGTCCTATTAGACCGGGACCTATGGTTTAAAGTGGAATCATTACAAACATTCATGGCACCACCGGGGCATGAAACATGTGGTATCGAGCACCAGAATGCTAGCCATCAGGCCCCTATTTCATTTATATTTCTTTTTAGTGTTATATATTTCTTTACAATATGGGTTTAGTATCATTATTATATTATCTATGCTTACTTGTAATAATAATAATAAATCATTATTTCAATTTTACATTTCAAAAAAAAAAATGTTTATAGTAGGTCTAAATCTAATATGGGGATATATAACTTTATATGTGGCCCACTAAATTATGATGCATTTCCAAAATGACTTGCAGGACCATTTGGGTTGACCATCTCTGTTTTATAGTATAGCTTTTAAAAATTGTTAGCTATTAATTTCATGCATTATTTTAGGTTGACTCTCATTACTGTCAGAATTGCTTGGAATATATGCCATCACCGGAAGCAAGATTAAAAAAGAACAAGTAAGATTTTTCGATTTGTTTATTTAAAATTTTAACTTGATATAGACTTTAATATAATTATGTATATTTTAAAAGCAAATAAAAATGTTATGAGTATAAGTAATTAATGTTTTCATATCTACTGACAAATTCGATCGATGTGTAACAATTTATATTTATACAGATAGAAAGTAATGTAAATTTTCTGACGAAACAAGATTGTTATTGTTTTTAAATTGCATTTTGTGTATCTTAATATTTTATTATATGGGAATACTTGCTCCTGAGTTGCCAGAAATTTTTTTCACTAAATTTTAATTTTTCTTCCGAAATCCGACACAATTTCACGAGTATCACTGGGATTTGTATACATCTTTTATGCCCCATAAAAAGTGCTTTAAAAAGATCTTATGATGTCACATTTCCACTTAATCTTTATCAAATGAACTCTGCTAAATAATGATAAAAATGATAGATTCCTTTTCGGATGCCAATCAACCCAACCTTATATCAATCTTTTTATCTTAGCATTTCAAAACTGTGCAGAAATGCTATTGTAGCACTTGTATTGAAGTATTAGTATATTGTAGCACCTGTACCAGATATATTAGTATTAGTAGCGATATTACTTACAGTTCTGTTATTGTATCACCTATACCAAAACTGTAAGTAATACCTTGATCCCTTGTCCAAAAAGTAAAAATTCTATTGACTAGACATCACTTTGATAGGTAAGCACTTAAGAAATGAAGGAATTAAATTTACTGAGTTTTAAATTTTTACTTTAAAAATAATTTTATAGAACTGTATCTACTTTCATTTACTATAATGAAGTTTAAAAGCATGATTGATATGTATTATCGTGAAAACCCTTTGAAAAAAAAATTATTACAAAAATTTTATTCTATAAAAAAATTTTCTATATAAAATAGTTTTGTTATTGATAAGGAAAGCAGTTAATAAATATTACTAAATAAATATACATAAGCAATAGATAAATCAATAATAGCTATTAGTAATCTTGAACAATAATTAAGTCATCATGTCATGGTAAGCAAGAAAGTTGAAAACATGAGCTCCAGCAGACAAACAAATTCCCAATGGGGAAAACCTAAGCAGCTTATCGCCCATTTGGTAGCAGTAAAAATATTGCCAAATTTGTTTGTTTTCCTAAACTGCAATTTAGCCTTAAAATATAATGTTTGTGTTTATTTTATATTTTTTTTCACAAATTCCAATATGAAAAACTTTTCTGACCTTTTACTTGAATAGTTTAAAATAATACTTACACCGCATTGGTGTAGCTACTAATGATGTCTATCCTCTGTGCTCGTCAGGTAAAGCCATGGACTTTTTTTAATTTGACAACATGCACTGCACTTGATTTTATGACTTTTTAACTCTGACAACTTTTTCAAGGCTAAATTTTATTGAGCTGCTAGAGTTCTTATGGCCGATATTGCTACAGTTTGATGTAGGGAAAAAAAAGTTTAAAATAATGAGTGGGTTTTTTTATTAAGAGTTTTTCATTTGATGAATGATATAGATTAATTAATCAAGTTTAACGTTATAATAACTAGTTTCTGTGCTGTTATTTTTTTTTTCAATAATTAATTTATAGTTAAACATCAGATGCCTTTTTTTTCAAAACGAGTGATTTTTTAATACATTGGGAATAATACTGTTTTTCTTCAAAAGGTGCTCTAATTGTTTTGACTGCCCCAGTTGCATGCACACTCTTTCTACTCGTGCGACAAGTGCCCAAGTTCCAAATCCAGAGGATGCCACAAAAACTATGCCAAAAAAGGTTTATTATTTAATCTGTGGTTTTTGCAGATGGACATCGCGAGATGTAGGAATTCCTGATCAAGCTACAGGTATAAACTGAATTTATCTTGCTATAATAATCAGTTATATAGTACTTGTGTTATTTATTCTTGTTTTTCCCCACTCATTTTCAACTATCCTTTTTTTTTTTTTTTTTTTTTTTTTTTTTTTTAATTTCAGCAAGTGGTGGTTGGCAAGAAGCAGAGAATCCTCATAGTAAAAAAGAGTGAGCAATTTCACTTTTTAATCATAGTTTCAATTTTAAAAAAAAAAAAAATTTTTTTCCCTCCATCTTTAAAAATATATATAAGATATAAAAAATAGTATATATATCTGATTGACTAAAATGTAATATAAATAACAATATAGTTAGTCAACAATAAAAACCAGAAATAATATAATCCCTTGTAATGACTTTAATTTGAAATTAGGAGGAATTTTTAAAAAAATTATAGTTTTTTTAAATAATTAAAAGGCCTTTTTTATTTTGACAGTTAATTAATTTGAATATAATTATACTCAAAAGAATTAATGAATAATCTTTTAATGACAGAGGAAAATGATAATTGACTTTTATCATTGTAATTTTGTTTTAAAAATGATTCTTAATAGATATCTCAACTGATGGAATATTATCGACTACTTGCTCAAAAAGAAAAATTGGAAAGAGAAAGAAAAAAGATAAATCAGCGTTACAGTTACTTACATATTTCAGTAAGTCTAATTTAACTTGCAATGCAAATTTTTTACTTTTCCAAAGTAAAAATTTGCATTTTTTAATTGTGATGGTTTATTGCTAACTTTTTTATTGGATTTATCTTTCTTTATTTATGTTTATTCTGGATCTTTAATTATGTCCATTTGTTTAAACTTAACAAAAATAATCAAATAATAAATTTTTCACCATAAATTTAAAATTGTACATTCTTTTAATTATCATGTTCTAATATAAATTTATATGATCTTGTGTTTATTAAGTAAAAATAATTTGAAAGTTTTATTTACTCTTAGTTTATAATAGCAATTTTTAAGAAGTCTCTTGGTAATAAATTAGAATTTATTTTTTAAAATTTATTCTACAGGATAAATATGGTATGTCTGCTACAGTTGTTAGAAAATTAGCTGGTTTGCCACCTACTTTAAGGTTTGTTTCATGAGCGTAAAAGTTTTCTAATTTTAATTCTATATATTTCTTTTTTATCGAAATAATTTTATAATTCTTTACAGTAAAGGAGAACCTGAAGCATCAGAACAGTTGACATTACCTGAAGCAACATCTGATGTTGAACCCTTACCAGAGAGCTATTTGACTCAGCCATTAAATTTATCATCAGGTATGTTGGGTTTTCTACTCAGCCAAATATAGTTTTTCTCCAAATCATAATTTACCTGTTATCTATTTCTTGACCCAATTACATTTTTAGTTTAGGGAATTTTTGAATGCAGTCATATAAAGTTTTTAAAAATTAAACTATTCATTTTTGAGGAATTATTATAATTTCTTGCTTATGATTTGTTGATTATACATTAAAAAAAAAAAAAAAAAAATTAGGTGTTGTTAGTTATTTAAAATTTGTTTTTTTGAAGTTTTCATGAAAATTATTTTTTAAAATCCCCATGAAAAAAATTTTTTTGCCTTAAAAGACAGAATTTTGTTTATGAGAAAAATAAGGACTTGAGCAGTTGTGATCAATCAGCAATCTGTACTTTTACAGGAATAAATTAAATACAATGTTTTTAAGACATTTGTGTATGTTAGTGGATAAAAAAAAAAAGTCTTGTAACTGATTATAAGCAAAAATTGAAAAGCATTGCAGAAAGCCAAATTAATATTTATTGGTCATATTGATCCAGATTTCTTAGAAAATATGAAGAAACAAATAGTTAAAAAAAATATTTGCTGTTGTCAATGTAGTTTTGAAATGCATATCTTCTTTTTGGTTTCCACTATCTTAAATTTGTAACTGATTTTTTATCTATCTACATCATCAAAACTTCTCTTTAAAAAGAACAGAATGTTGCATTTATTTTATGTATGAGTATAAAAACTAAACTAAATTATTATAGGATGTGTTAAAGATGCCCAGCGGATTATACAAGAACTTTTTTTTTTTTTTTCTGCATGTTCTATAATGTGTATTACAAGCAGGAAATTGTTGCACATTTAATTTTTATTATGACTTTATTACTCTCTCAGAATTAATTTATTTTAAAGTATCAGTCCTTTAACATAAAGGTTAAATTAATATTTTGCAATTGTTAGTAATATTAGCATGATAATAATTGCATTCAAATTTTTCCAAACCAAACAAGTTACTATTCTGAATGAAAACTGGTGTTACTTATGGCATGAAAAGCATTTAAGCCATAAGAAAAAAATTTCATTTTAATACATTTAAGGAATTAAGGTTGCTTTTACTAATGATAGTGCTATGTTTTCTATTGACTTTTTTTTTATATGACTTTGGCTTTTAAGTTTCAATAAAAAACTGAAACTATACTTGAAGATTCTTCTGTTGTTGTTGTTATCGTGTCCATGGATTTAAAATATAATTAACATTCGATAGTTAGATCAAGTCAAAAGTCTTCACGATAACGGCCGCTAGTAATGGCGCGGCATGAAAATTCTTCTATAAAAACAATTTAATATTCATTTCCTGATTTACAATTTTTATTATTTCCTCCTTTTAAGTGTAATTCTTATTTACATGGTTCTTTGTATTTTGTATGAAAAATATAAAAATTCATTCATGTTCATTATTTCCTTAAAGAAAAATCAGTTTTATATAAGTTAGAAATATCACATATTGCTTTTTTGTATAGTTATTGCATTATCACCTCCATAGATTTTCTATTGAGGTACAGTAAATGCATTTTAATTGGAAAACATTTGGGATGATGGTTGTGTCAGATTATTTAATCTCAATAGAATTTAATGAAGCACTGAAAATAAATAAGTTTAGATAAAGATTTAAATGTATAAAACATATTTTGAATGTATTGACTTTAATTCTGAATCAATGTAGACACTTTAAATGTCTGACATTCTAGCCACTACAACATCAGAATGCATATATTGAATATTTTTGTACTGATAAAGAAACACAACACAAATTAATACTGAATGCTGATAGTTTAAATAAGTTATAAGTTATTGTGCTGAGATGAGATAGTCAAGGACAACAAATGTTCGAATCCACATGCAAAAATGTAAAAATGAATGATTCGATTGATTCTGTATTATAGAAAGTCCCAAACCGTAGAATGCCAGATTAAAAGCATCTACTGTGCACATAAAATTTCATCCTTTATTGATATGAAGAATATAAATTGTAAAATAAGGTTTTTATCATGCAATATTTGCTTTTGAATCTTTTGTTATTTTTGAACTGTAAGTGTGCTTTCATATAAAATCTGTCTTAATTATGTTTCCAGTCTGTACTTTGAAGCAAAGACTGTTTCAGCCGCAATTTCAGCCTGCTAATACCTCTGAGTTGCATCCTCAAAACAAATACATGCACATAAAACGATCTCAGCGTTGTAAAGTGAGTGTTTCAATTTTAAATCAATAGAATGAATTATATGGTTCTCAATAGAATAAATTGAATGTAATTTCTAAAAAGAAGTCTAGAATTTCTACTAATTTGAGTGAAAAGTACTCATTTTAGATTATTGTATACCGAACAAATTCAAAAACACTGTACGATTTCAAATTCACAGAATATATTTGAATAAAAATTAAATTAGAAGTTTCAAAAAAAATTTGTAAGATATTTTCAGTTCTCTTCCTATATTTGTTTCCTATGATTTATTACATACTCATAAATATTTAATAATTTTTAGATTTTTTTCTGAATGTTCTGTTATCATTTAAATATTATAGGATGAAAAGACATACTTAATTTTTTAAATTTTGTTGAATAACAAAAACTAATCAAATATAAGATTGTCAGTTTTGTAATAAAATTATTTCATTTACTTTTGTTTAAAAAGAAGTTTCATTTATATTTTCTGTATTCATTCTGTAGGTATGTGAACATAATCTTAGCAAACCAGAGTACAATCCATCATCTATAAAATTTAAGATTCAATTAGCAGCATTGTAAGAATTTTTCTTGTTGTATTGTTTTAAAGTTTTTTTTTTATAATTTGCTTTCATGAATAAGTTTTTATTTATCCAAGTTATTATTTTTTGTTTTTTCTAGCTATCATATACCTGAATTAAGGATCAAAAATATTTCAAAGCTTTATCTAGAAAAGGTAAGTTAAATAAATGAATCAATATTAAGAAAATGATAATTGCTAAATCAATTTCACAATAAATAAGATCACTTAGCCCAGAAGTATGATTGCAATAAATATTTTATATAACAGACTGTAATAAAAAAGAATTCTTTTTTTTTTTTTTTAGATTACTTTTTTTTATAACAGTTAAAATTATTTTGTTTTTTGATTCAATTTAACATATTTCCATGCATAAGCTGAGAATTTTTAGAACTTTTTCAAAAGCTTAATAACAATGGCGGTCAGCTTCTGTATGGATCTTTAAAAATATATAGGTACTTTTCGATTAGTTGGGTGAACCGGGTGTATCATTTCATTTAGGTCATTTTTATTTTTAAAAAAAAAATTAATGGAATAAGTGAAAATGAGTTTTTATTTTTTCAATTGTTTACGGTGCTAGTGTATTGAGAAATCTGATGTTGGATAACGGAAAGTAGCAAAACATACACCAGACAAAATAATAGAATACTGTAAATAATGAACACATAAAAATAGCATTGGAAAAGTTAAATGATTTTTAACCTTTTAATTTACTTTTTGAGTATTTTGAATGCAACTTTAATGCAAAAAAGAAAAAAAAGGTTTTTCAAAGTCTGTGTCAGTATCTGTGTTACCGAATAGTTAGTCAAATTCTTTATCACTTATTGGAATGTCTAAATGAATGTCATCATCTTTTTCAAGGTTTTACAAACTAGAATTTTTCCCCTTTTTGAAATTTTTTATGCTTTTATATAGGTTTTGAGCTTTGGATAAATTTTTTCAAGAAAAAACTCATTCTTGGCTTATATTCAGAAATATACAAATTTCTCTCTCATTTTCATTTCATTATTTAAATTAAATAATTTTTTGATTATATAAAGTGTTTTAGTAACTAAATTGAAAAAAATATTATTTTTCATTCATAGATATAAAAAAAAAAAGTAACGATCTATTATCAATTGTGATTGAAGCTTTTTTAAATTAAATTCTTAATTACAAATAATAAATGGATTTCTAATAAATTAAGAAAATAAATGTAAGATTTTAATATACGACAATAATCAATATAAACAATTTTGTTTTTCTTAATGAAATTCTTAATTTCTGTTAGTACAGAAAGATGCTATAAAGAAATTTGAATTTAAATAAGGTGAACAAGTAGACAAAATGATTTTTGGTTCAATATTCAGTTACTTAAATGTTAACTCTGTAATTTTGATGATTAATATTCTGCTATAAAGATTTAAAAAAATAAAGTTTAGTTTTGTGTTTCTGTATCTGCAACTTCAATCTATTTAAATTTCACAATGTTCTTTTTTTTTTTTTTCAGACTTGCTTAGTTGAAATGGTTTTAATCAATCCCACACCTCATCTTGCTCACATTACTTTTGAGCCTATCGAAGAACCCTCTGATGATTTATCTACTGTAAGTGATATTTTAAAAATGATAAAAATTGAAATTATATATGTAGGTAATCCCCTATAAAATGATATTCCAGCTATAAATTTCTCTTTGAATATATATATTTTTTTTAATTTCTTCTTATCATAGCATTAGTATAGCATTATAATACTGCCAATGAAGTGGAAAAAATCCCCACTATTAATATCCTGCAGTGTTTGGTGAAATTTAGAATTTAGGTGGTGATTTTTAGAACAAGCATTATTTTATGAGATGGTTTTCATGTAAGCATATGTGTTGTACAGTATTGAATTATTTAATCCAGCATTCAATAGTTTAGTACAGTCTAAGATCCGTCATCTAGTTAGCCTTCATTTTTGTATTTTTTCAATTCCTACTGTTAGTTCACACTCTCCCTATATATATTTATATATCTTGCTCAAATTTTCAATTGTTAATAAAATACTTTTTATTCATCCACTCAAGTTCAAATACATTTTTTGAAACTTGTAGTAGATGACACTTGGTGTTAATACAGTTTTTTCAAATATTAATTCATTAATTAAATTTAATTAATTTTCAATACTTTAAATAGAGTTTTAGCAGTTTGTAATAAAATTGAAGTCAACAGGCAGTAGCTCAATTGGTAAAATGTGAGGATTTCAGTATCGTTCACGTGAAGGTGAAGAATGCAAGTTGAATTCTTGCGAAAATCAATAATTTTTTGATAAATTAATTGAAGAACTGGACTGCTTGAAACTCACCAGAAAAGTCATTGCAGTAATGAAGCATTACAAGAGATGGATAGAATGAGAAATTATAGACCACCACCAGTTTCATAAATTAGAAACGAAAAAAAATAGAAAGCAAATAAATAGTAACAAACAAAAATAATAGTCCAACACCATGTATAGAACGGAAATCGGAAAATTGCAAGGAAATTCGCTTTCTATTTTGCCACTTAATAGTGTGATTCTGTCATACATATTTATATTAATTGTAATTTTTTAATAAAAAATAACTAAAATAAATTTTTCTTTGTTAACCTAATTAGGAATTGACTTTAATTTTTTTTATATATATTATTTGTTTGTTTGTGTTTGGACATCTATTGAGTTTGACAGCCAGGTAGTGACACAGTGCTGCTTACATATATCATATATTTATACTATTTACCTGGGTTCAGAATATGAGTAAACACGTTAAATATGGACATGTCCGAATAATTTAAATTATCTAGAGAGATTTATCTTTGGTATTCCTGTTAAAACTATAATGACATTTTACATTCCAGAAAATTGCTTGTTTGGCACAGCTATTATCAAAATGTGCCAGATTAAAGAGTGATTACTGTATTGCATTGCACATTAATTTTCTAAACAAAGATAGGTCCATTGAAAGAAAGACAATTTTCTTTTAACTGAAAGCAAACAACAGAAATAAGAGTGTTCCGCCATGATTAAACAAGATGCCACTGTAGAAAACTCTGGATATTTCTTCGAGGGAAACAAAAAGAGGGAAAACTTCAGCTCTATGAAGGAAGCATTATTACATTGAAGCATAATAAATTTGATCCATTATCGTTTGAATCTACTTATTTTAGATATTTAATGTATAATGTGACCACCAATCACTTAGAAAATCAGACATATTTAAAATAGAACAGTGTCCTTGGGAAGGATGTGTCATTTAGGAAGGGTTTTAATGGCAGTAAAAAGAATTTTCATTATTAATAATTAAAATTTTTGTTGGTATAATATTAAACTAGATGAAAATAAATTACAACTCATTATTTTACTTTCTATCAAAGCAGCTTTGTGCCAAACTAATTGAGTAACCCCTAACAAAGAATTCAATCTTATTTATGTCATTAAACTGTATGTTTATCGTTCTGTGCAATCCGTAGCCGAGCTATATGTATCTTTTCTTTCCCCCCTCTCCCTCTCTTATAACTTCAGATTTTTTTTTTTTTTTTATCTATTGCAACCTTTAAAAAAATTCTAATGATCTGTGTTTATTTAAAAGGTTCTAAATAAACATATTTTGACACTAGATATAAAAAAAAAATTCTTTGAAAATAAAGTTTTAATCTCTTTCTAGGTGAAACTCCCTCCCGGAGAATTGGTCTTGGCCCCAAGGGACGACACTGCTGAATTCGACGACATAAATGACAATCAAAGTTTCAAAGATGATCCAAAGTAAACATTTAGCATTTTACTTATGGTTATTACTTTGAGAATAAGGCATTAGATGTCAGAGGATCTTTTTTTTAATTATTAGGATACATGAACAATAATAATTAACTCTTTTTGTCCTGATATTATTTCTCATTTGAACAATTGATGCTGTTTAATTCAGTGGAAATAAGCACTAAATTTCAAATGGCATTACTGATCAAGAAGGTTTATCGTGTATAGTTTTAGATTTATTTTTGTGTCAAAATTATTTCTCTAGTTTCAATAAAACAATTGTGAAATTGAATGGGGTTAATATTTTCTGAAAGGAATGTATTTTTTTTTTTTAATGTTTAATTTTATAGTAACTTTGAATTATCTTGATTCAGTGATTATGTATGCAATATGCAGAAGGTGGGGAGTTGAACATATTTTAGAAGTCTAAGTCATGAGTCAATGTTAAAATTTGACTAATATTCTTTTTAGAAAAATAATCTATACTTTTCAAAATTCTGAGCTCTGTCCAACTGAGGTGTCGGCCACCAAGCACAAAATTTATGTGAACCGATAAATAGTTTAGTATAATATTTATTGAATTTTATCATGAAAGGTTATTTTTATGGAAGCCCTATTGATGCATCAAGATTTGGCAGAGAAAGATAGGGAATTTACATAAAATTTGCTTATTTTGCAGAAATTCCAGTTTAAAAAAGGAACAATTTTCTTTTGCTTGTCTTAAGTTGTTCTATAAACCTGTTCTAATACAGTGCTGTTATTTTTATAGGATATATCTGTTTTTGTATGCAAATTTAGAGTACAAGGCTGTCATAAGTTAAAGCAAATAATGCTCTTTTAAAAGTCATAAAAAGTACTTTGTTATGAAAAAGCAGTATAAATTTGCAAGATGCATGGTTCAATAAAAATCATAGAATTTATTTCACAAATTCTTCAAAATCCATTAATAAAAATCATTGTGCATACAATTAAGGAAAAGTGTCAGGAGTCAATAGAAAAAAATTGACTATGAAGTCGGAAACTTTTCTCCAATCCATGGTAGTATGTATATATATATATAATATAAATCCTATTTTTATTGTTTTTTTTTAAATATATTTTTAATTTGTTTCTTATTTACTTTGTTGCTTTTTAAAGAGCATATCTTTAACTGTTAATTGTTAAGGGATACTTTTGTTTTGTATTGATTTTTTTTCACTTGACATTCTAATCCTTATTCAGTCCCAGTTTGTTAAGCATAGCAGCCTGCCATTTTACCAACTATGCTGCTGTTCCTGTTGTTAGGGTTGCTTTTCCTATTTCAAATTAGATTTTGCGCCAAGAGCTTAATTTGAGGCTCTATTACACAAGAGTGCCAATTTTTAAAGATTATTTTATTGTCTGTATGTTTTACTAATTTGTAAATTCTAAATTCTAACCAATATTAATCTATTTTCAGCATTGTTACTTTTCGAAAGGCGAATAAGCTGGGTTTCATGTTTTCATTGGTACCAACTTCGAAAGATGTTGTTGTAAGTATTTTTGGAAACAGTCTTTGTATCTGAAAGAGAGCTTAGTTTCTAAAGGGCTTAGAAATTATTTGAATGCATCTTATTCCATTCTAATTCATCTTCACAATTGAAACCATTTCATTATATAATGGATTAGCCTCATCATTGACACAACAATCCCATGGTAGGTCAAAACCTTCTACCTGATGGCAGATCTCGAGACAAGAGATGTTTTCTTTTTACTGGGTAGGGTTGTCAGCCCAACGCTCTTACAATCATAGTAGACAGGAGCTATGGTTTAAAGGGGATTCCGAACCACTACAAACACATGTAGCACTGCCGGGATTCGAAGCCAATACTTGAGGCACTACGCTTCCAGAGTGTATTTAGTGGATAAGAGACATAATTATAGAGTCATATTTTAGATTTGTTAAACCCTATAGATAAGTGGTTTTTGCTCATTGAATTCAAGTCAAACATAAGGTGTGACATTCTAAGAAAAGAAAGAAAACTGTATTCAATGTTCTATATGCATACATTTTTATTAGTGTCACCTTATATCAAAGTAAAACATTTTTGATTTTCAAATTATTTCTTGTATTCTTATTTGAATGATATTCTGTCATTTCAAAAACTGTTATCATTTTTTTATTTATAAAATAAGTTAATTCAAGTTTTATTTGTGCAATTGTTGTTTGCTATTGTTATAACATTAAAAAGAAATTATTTGTTTAGGAATTTAAAATTTCAGAATATATATTTTCCTTTGTCAGAAATTCTTTTAATATTATTCTAACTCAATTGGATGTATTATTTTTAGGAAATTTGAGTATATACAAAAACTCATTTTATAAAAATTGCCACGATATTAAAAAAGGTGTTAAAGAATTTCTGGATTATTAAAAATGTACATTGGGTGTGTGTGGAAGCAGCATGTATATATTTATTTACTTTTTAAAAACAATGTATGTTTCAAGCTAGATTTATGTAATCGATTCAAATTAAGACATTCATATTTTGTATCTTTGTTTTGTTTAAATATGCATCTTATATTGGTTCAATTAAAAGCATAAAAATTCTGTTATTCTTTTAGGTTTCTTTCAAAATGAAACATGATTTTATAAACATGGTTGTGACTTTGCCTGGCGAACAGCCTAGAGAGCCGCAAGTGGTGTGGCTCACACATTCTCTCAAAATAAGATTGGGGACAGTGGTAGGGGAAATGTGATGGAGATTCACTTTTTCCTGTTTTGAAACCCGTGATGTGATTTGTAATATAATGATTATATTTTATTTTGAATTATTTATTGTAGTCATTGCTATGTTTTGATTGTTCGATACAAATTTTATAATGCTTTAGTGATCTTCTCACATGAATACTTTTGTAAAAAAATAAATAGTGCACTTTTTTTGACACCAAATAAAGTGCACTATTACTGTGGCATAAATGATACTGTGGCAGCTGATGCAATTCTATATATGTGATTGGGCTTTAAATGGAAATAAAACAGCCTTATTTAACAAAGATAAACATGTTTATTTCTTACTTCACAACACACAAATATACAAAAATAACATTTGAGCAGAATTTATTTGATAAATCTCCACTAACACGTTTAACAAAATGCAATTGATTTAATAAAATCTTTTCAGACATCTCAAAATTTCAATTAAGTGGGGTTTATTTTCCCCAAGTCCATCAAGTGATAAAATAGAATTTTTTTTAAAAATATTCGCTGTCGGCTATAGGATCAAGGTCTTGGGAACTTCCCATGGAAACCCTTGTCTTCCAAAATGGCCATAGACACAGGTCTTCTGATAAAATGGAGTTTTCAATTTTAATTCCCTGAAAGAAAAGCAAGCATGACTTTCGTGCAAAAAATTTCTTTAGGTGAGTAAACAATTCTCAATTTATACAAATTAATGAATAAGTACTTCATTTTTCTTCCTGAATTGAAATATTTGTAATAAACATTACCTCATGAATTTAATGGCAATTTTATTAAGTTAAAATATTGAAGTATGTAATGTTAAGATAATCTCAGCTCTTCTCTAAGAAGTATTTGTGGGAAATGTTATACTATAAAGTTAACTTAAATCAACAAATACATTCTGCCTCCCATAATTGAATATGGCTAAATCTGGCCCTTGTGCCATAAAAACCCCACTCAAACAACCAACCCATAGTTCAATAATCTTAAAATTATTCATCTTGTTTCAAAATATTATTTGGTTATATATATATATATATATATTGAAAATTTTACTTGTCTTTCAGATATAATTGCACACTTCTTTTATATAGAATTAATATTTTTCATGAGATGATTTCTAAACTGGTTTGGAAATTTCATTTAATTGCCCTTCTTTGTAAAGAATTAGCAGTAAAAATTGTTACTAAAAATTATTCTTGTAAATTTAGATTAGTCTTCAATAATTATCAGATAAATTATTGCAATCCTTAAAACAAATATAAATACACAACTATTTAAACTTATTTCCAATGTTGTTCATTATCGCTTATTTACGTAATCGTAATTTACATATAAATTTTCTCATTTAAAAACTTCTGGCAGTTTTTAATATGCATGCTGCTCTCATAGATCATAACTGATTTAATATAAAGGTTTTCTATACAGAAAGCACATCACCCCAAGTTTTACAAACTATAATGACTTAAAAGTCTTTAGAGATATAATTATTTAAATTGGTACATAAATATATTATGTAAAAGTTTGTTATTTTTAATCATTTGCATAAGTAAGTTTATGTTAAATTACAATATTTTAATGAGCATTAAAATGTAGAAAACAAATTTGGAACTAAGAATTATTGTATGAATGACTTACTTAATAATTTTTCCTGGCCTCAAATCGAAGTTATCTTTGACAATTTGTAGCAGTTCTTGGCTGCTTTTGTCTGAAGTTCCATAAGAAAAGATTGCAATGGACAGAGGTTCCGCTATTCCAATGGCATAGGATAACTGAAAAGGGAAAAACATCAGCTGATTATTTAAATTAAAAAAAAAAAAAAATTATTGATGATCTGCAAATATGTGTGTGGTATTGTAACTTGATATATTATGAACTCAAATAAATGCTGGAATTGGTCACTATTATGTAAACTGAGATTAAATAATATTACTGATAAAAAAAATTAACCTATTGGAATCACCTTTCTTTTTTCTTTTATCGAGATCGATTTTAAATTATACATGCTTGATTTTTTTTATTGGTGTTCCTTCAAAACTGAAAAAAAAAGAGTTCATATAAACCTGATGCCAACTTTTCAGCGCTATCATTTCAAATGTAACTGTAAAGCAAACACTGTCAAATGAAGATGTAACTGTAAGATGCGTCTATTTCCCACTTTAATATTAAAACAAGATGATCAAAATTTAATTTAATTGCACTCTGTAAAGCATTTGGAAAGCTTTTTCAATTCCTTCTATTAGCTCACACTCTCTCTATATATATCTTGTTCAAATTTTCAGTCGTTCATCAAATACTTTTTATTCATCCACTCAAGTTCAAATACACGTTTTTTAACTTGTAGTGGATGGCACTTGATGTTAATACAGTTTTTTCAAATATTAATACATTAATTAAATTTAAATAATTCATTTTAATTTGTTTTTAGATTTATGTTGCATCTATCTAACAACAGATGGCGCCAGATAAACTTAAAAAAATAAATGACTTTCTGCAATAGAGTGAAAAAAAAAAAGGAATTGACTTTAAAAAAATTTTTTTTTTATTGTTTAAATTCACATACAAGAGAGCAATATGTGGATAACTGAACGAGGCACCTTCGGCAGAGACCGGCAGCCACCAAGGATTTGGCCACCCACCTGGCGGCATACGCTGCTGACCTATCCACTTTGGAAGGGTCTTTCCCAGAGAAGGCACCCCCTCCATGGGCGCCCCACCCTCCGTACGTGTCGACGATGATCTTGCGCCCGGTCAGTCCTGCATCAGCCTGTGGAAACAATGAAAAATTTGAATGCCGAACCATTTGGCGTTATGTCATTTGCCAGCAGATTTAGCTAAAGGCCACCCATCTTCTACCTCCGCCATGTGAAACCCCACATCAGTTGGCTTCCAGACGAGAATTGGTAGTAGGGGACCTGATGGCCGAGTGACTAGTGCTCTAATGCTCGGTACCATAGAACTTCGGTGGTGTTTATAGTGGTTCGAATCCACTTTAAGCTGTAGGTCCCAGTCTCCTATGACCGTAGAGCGTCACAGAACCCAATCAGACCTCTCACCCACATCCTTCTCAAACTGTAAAAGGGATAACTCAGCTCAGGGCACATTGATGTGGTGTGGTGTAGTAGTAGACGAGAACTAGTAAATCAGTCTCGCGAATCACTTGATCTCAGTGTAGACGGAATCCTCGGAGTGAATCGACTGCTCTCCGAGAAGAGTCGACTTTTCCCCTCACATCAAAAGGATTTCTGGCGGATGCTATTTTCGACTCGCAACCAGAGATTGATGCGCTGCTCTCGCCTGAGATGACCAATTGGCTATCACTCTGGCCTTTGTTACTAAAGGCTTCAGATTCGAATCCTGGATGTTGTTTGTTGGGGGCTCGGAATCCACGTTAAACTGTAGATTCCGGTCTGTTTACCTAATGTGTGCACAAAATGACCGTAGAGCGACGAGCCAAACTAAACCTCTCGTCTGGATGCCGCTCTAGGTTGGCGTCTCCCTTTCCTCGAGCGGATTTCTATCTTTTTCTGGCGCAGATGTAGGTTCAGTTTTAGTTTGGTTTGTCGCACTACGGCCATCTTGTGCACATTTTAGGCTAAACAGACCGGAATCTATCGTTTAAAGTGGATTCCGAACCACCAACAAACATCTATGCCACCGCCAGGATTCAAACCCGATTTGGTTTGGTTTGTCGCTTTGTGGTCATCTTGTGCATAGGAAGGCTAAACAGACCGGGACCTGCAGTTTAAGCGACGTAATAACGTGGATTCCGAACCACCAACAAACATCCATGCCACCTCCATGATTCGAACCTGAAGCCTTCAGTACCAATGGCTAGAGCGCTAGCCAGTTGGCCATCAGGCCGCGCGCAGATGTAGGAGTTTTCTGTTAATCTCCATGCCGTTCACATGAAATGACTAATTCTATGAACAGTTTTTAAAGCAATTTACTGTGTACATAATTTACAGTTAACGATATCTACCATGTCGAATATCAGGATGGCCACTCAACCTGGATAAGTCGGGGAATTCGATAAAAAGTCGGGGAAAGTCAGGAAATATTTTAAGAAAACAGGAAAAATTAAAAAATTCCATAAATCACGCGCTGGAGCGATATCGGCAGCGAAAGTGTTAAGTAAGTCTACGATTTTACGTTTAATGAAATTCTGAAGAGTCGTTTAACTAAATAAGTTTATAACACACAAATTAAGATCACTGCTGAAGTATCTTGGCTTATCCGGAACGAACGATGAAAATTTCCCTTTTTTTTTTTATCCGTATTGTTTAGACTTTTGCAGAGCAATAACACTTACCATGGGACCTCCTGTGACGAAGCGACCGCAGGGGTTGATGTAATAGATGGTCTGGTCGTCCAGGTATTCCTTGGGGATGACTTCCAGGATCACCCGGTTCATCACCTCCTCTCTCAGCAGATCAAGGGTGATGTCGTCTGTGTGCTGCGTCGAAACCACCACCGTGTGCACTCGAGTGGGCACGGCGGCACCGTGTTCGAACAGGTAGTCGCACGTCACCTGAAACGGACAAAGAACCACACCTGAAACTGATGTAATTTTACCAGCTTGTTCTATTCCAAGTGAGAGTTGTTTTCCGTTTGAATCTTTCCGGTTTGGCCGCTTGTCAGTTGTCCACACAGTCGATTGTTGAACTGTAATTTATTCTTATTTTATTATTTCTATAGACTGTGGAAATTTCGTATGAGTGAGGGTCTAAACCTTAATATGCCTAGCCAGTGTCTTTGGCGCTTAACATTATTCTATATCAGGGTTTTCAAACTTTTTAACCTAACTCCTCACCAAGGCCAAGATCTAGCTAGCTCATCTTCCCAGCATACTGTACTTTTGAACTATAAGCAAATTTTTGTTTCTGATTGGTATCTAGGGTGCGAATGGACTTGCGTGAAGTCACCAATGGATGACCAATAGTGCCAAGAAATCCACTAATAGTGCGAATTGTGCGATATCATCAATCAAATTTGGTGACATGATGCAAGTAAAATAAGTGTACAACATTTGGCGATATTCGCGTTTTGAACTCAATAGGATATTGCGTTTTCTGGACAACGACTTCACATGACTTGAGATGATACTGTTCATCGTTCATTTGCATTTTTGTATCAGCTACTGTTCATCGCGTTTTCGTGTATTTTACAATGAGTTCAATTGGGAATCAACAGTTGAAGACTACCAGATCAATGCAAGTAATACCTTCATAGTCATAATCGTTGTTGTTATTTAAAAATACTTATATTTAAATATTTTTTATGATAATGCTTGAGCAGAATAGGGGTGATTGTTCAATACTTTTAATTTATGAGTTCATGCAGTGAAGGGTGGCTTACCTGCGTCTTGGTGTCGGGTCCGGCCCAGGGGAAGGTGCCGTTCCTTCTCAGCTCGGACAGTTTGGCGTTCAGTTTGTGCGCCAACATCACCGTCAGGGGCATTAATTCCTCCGTCTCGTCGCTGGCGTACCCGAACATCAGGCCCTGGAAAAAGGAGAGATTGGATTCAATCAATCGTCCGAAACGATTAGAACAGGAATGGTCAACCGCAATGATCCTGCTGACCACATTGGAAACACATCCTAACTCCCCGGGTCGCATATAAAATCATATATCCCCCTATTAGATTGAGACCCACTACAGACATTTTATTTGCAGTGAAAAATTGAAACACAATGAGTTATTATTATTGTGTTTACTATTATTCTTGCATGTAAACATAGATAATGTAATAATAATGATGATACTAATCGCACATTGTAAAGAAATATATAACACTCAAAATGAAATATAAGAACTACAAAATACAGACAAAAAAAAAAAAAAAAATGAAATCATTCAAAAATATTTATTTTAAGAGTGCGATATGTGTTTCTCCGCGCTTTCACTTGGCTTTTGCAAATCGATCTCATTTGAATATTTGCATATCGTAATGGGTGTCGCAGGTTAACGTCCGCTATATTTGAACGTGTTTTGTGTTCGGTCAATTTTATTTTCGAAAGAAAAACGATTCGCAGGTGTAAGTTGAATCAAAAGCGCTAACACCTTCAACTAACAGTCTGGTTTGTTTTGTTATCAACAATAAACTGAGCGTATCTAGCGAAAAAAAGTCACTGAGATCACTTAAAGTGAAACATAGAACCTGTTATAGATGTTCCATGATGCGCGCGTATCATGAGTTCGCAGAATGTAATTTAATTACTCTGAGAACTCGAACTGTAAACTCAACAATAAAACAGGCAATATCTGTTAAAGATTCGCTATCAAGAGCAAAATTATTATATTTTCCTAAGAGATAATTAAATGCAACAATTTTGAAGGACAGAAAAAATGCTTCTTAAGAATCTGCTTTGCTTCTTAAGAACACATTTCATTCATTTCCTCAAATATTTTCCACATCAGGGACTTCCGATGCAACTGTCAATCGAATGAAAAAATAAAAAAAAAGAGCCATTTTTCTTTTAAAAAATAAATTGCTATTGCTGCTCGTCTGTTCGAACATCCTTGAAATCGGTACGTGCATTCAGGATTGGAGTGCACATGTAGTTTGAAATGAGAAATGAAATGAAACACGTATTAAAAGAGCGGCGGAGCACGAGTTAGAAATGACAACTTCTCTTGCATTCACGAAAGCAACTACAATCCGAAAAATAATTCAAAAATTTGACAGCTTGGGATATTTTAAATAGAAATCCACTTCATAACGACTGCGTATTTTTTGGATGGACAAAACAATGAACCTATCATCATCGTCGTCAGTGGCGCAACAGTCCCATGGTGGATCAAGGCCGTCTGTCTGCTGGTAGATTTCTGAGACAGGAGAAGTTTTCTTTTTACTGGGTAGGGTTGTCATCCCTACGCCCAACACTTATATTAGATCAGGAGCTACGATTTAAAGTGGATTCCGAACTAGGACAAACGTCCATGGCACCGCCGGACTCCTAACCCGAAACCTGTGGTACAGAGCGCTAGCCAGCCAACCCATACACAGCCAATCCATATCCTTATAGATTCACAGTAATGTCATTTTAATAAAATATGCAGAAAAGGAATCTTACCTGATCTCCGGCTCCAATGTCGTCTTCGTGTTTGTCTATGTGAACCCCGTTGGCGATTTCTGAATTTTGTTCGTTGATGGCCACCTCAATTTCACACGTTTTGTAGTCGATTCCTAAATAAATAAATAACAGTGAGAATACATTCAAGAATTTCATTTTATTATTTATAACATTTCTAATGTATATAGGAGAGGGTCGGATCCTATTTTAGGTCACTACTTCTCGATTTGGCGATGACTTACTGAAAGTGGCGCGATGCCCATAAGCACTCCTAAGAAAATGGCAACCTCATTTATCGAAACGGGTCTATTCATTTGCTTGATTGGCGCAATTTCTGCATCGCCAAAAGGTGGCCTAAACTAGAATTAACCCCTATAAAATTATGCTAAATAAACCAGAAGAAGGATGCACTCTTCGTTTATAAGATAATCTGCTTCGCCAAAAATGGCCTTTTGAAATGTTATTAACAAAAAACAACTAATTCTGTCGCATAAAGCCGGAAATCGAAAAGAAAGGCCCCTATCTTATATATCTTAATACAATTATTCTTAAATAGTCAAAATATAAAATATCAAAATAAATGAAATTATTATTATCCCTCCTAATCTTTTACAAAGAAATACATTATACAAAAATCTACATTACTTATTCTACGTCTAAAAATTAAAGCAATAAATTTTATTAGATTGATTTCTAATCTTACTCAAATTCAAAAATCAATCTTCGCATCTTATTTCAAAAGAATATAGAGATAAATAGAACGGTAAAAAACAATATACTTCGAAGAAAATTTTCCATTTATGAGGTATAAACTCATTGTATCTTTTTATTTATATATCTGTATTTGAAACTACCTAAAGAACAGTTTCCAAATCGAAGGAAAAAAAAAAAAAAAAGCCTTGTTAACTGTCAACATTACCATCTGTATAATTATGAATGGCCGATGTAAATAAAAGGAATAGAATCCATTAAAGTCCATTTGCTCGAATGAAAATATTTACAAAATTGAAGAACAGAAATCAAAATATTTACAAAATTGACTTGTCTGAAAGGCGGCGTTGACTCTAAAAAATGTGCATAGAGTTCGGATATAAGAATAGAAAGATAATTGGCATTCATGGTAAAAATGCTGCAAAAACTGAGGCACCGGCAAAATTATCGAAGAATTTTCTGAAAGCATTTTTGATAATGTTACCTTTCTGTACATCATCGTATCCGATGTGCTTTAGAACACCCCGAACCACTTGTTCGTAATCGACCTTGGCAGAAGATGTGATTTCTCCGCATATGAGAACTTTTCCGTTTTTCGTCACTGTTTCTGAAATAAAAAAGAGTTTTCAATGAGATTACATTTTTATTCCCAGTAAAAAATACTAATAATCGAGGTTACATAAACATCAATTAATTTTTTTAGTGACTGTGAATTATTCTTACAATATTAATAGTTTCCCAATTTTTTCCACGAAATTTTTTTTTTTTTTTTTTTGATTCATTTACTATACTTGATTTACAAAGAAAAAAATGTTTATTATCCTATTTTTTCAATGGCATGGTTAAATATTTACAAACTTTTTTTCATTATAGAATATTTAAAATATGACATCGAATGAAAACAATGAGATTCGATGGCATACACTACTGTGTCCAAAAGTAAAATCAGTTTTCAATTTAAATTTCCCGGTCATATGGTCTTTTTTAGGTTGCTGGCACTGTCCTTGATGTCTGTGTGCAATTCGACGTCAAAATATTCATGAGTGTTTGAGTCATGCTTGGCTTTGGGAGACTCAAAACTGATTCCGGTGATCTTTGAAATGTCTTTTTCAATCGACTCAAAACGTTGTCCCCGGAGTGGTGTGGTGTAGTAGTAGCGCAAATTTTTTCCGCGTGCTTTAACTTACTCTTACAAAGCAAAAAATTAAGAAAATAGCACTGGCTACTGGCGTATCGATTACGGAGTACCAACAGGGGGAAATACCCCTTAAACCTCCTCATCTTAATTCATAAATATGCTTTAAATTTTAATTGGCTACTTAATTAATGTTAGTAGAAATACCAGATAAAGTTTCTAAAGATTCTAGTTAAATGGTACTCAAAAAAAAAAAAAAAGATAAAAATACTAATAATAAAAAGTAAAATGCAAAATAAAAGAAATTAAACTTAAACTTAAATTCAGTACAATTAGGGACCAGTTGTCGATGCCAAACTATTGAAAAAAGTAAACAGAAAATGAACTCATTTGAAATAACACAAGTACAACAGGGATTATGCTGAACGGTGAGAGCCATTTGAAGAGTGATGCTGTAAAGTAAACAAATTATCCACACACACAAAAAAAAAGGCCATAATCAGGACCGTATTTTTATAAATTTTCGATTTTATAATTTTTATTTTTATTTTTTGGTTTTGATCCATCCTTTTATTTTCCTAACAAAAAAAAAAAAGGGGGGTAAAAGCGTACAATAAAAACCTAACTATTCACTAGTCGTTAAGATAGGATTGTGGTGCACAACGTAGCATAAATATAAAAATAGTGAATTGAGCGGAGTGTCAGATTCGAACCCTCAACCTTTCGGTCAGGAGTCCGTCAAAGAAAATAGCAATAACTCAAAATAAAGCAGTCTGAATTGTTTCACTTTACCACAGGCTACTTTGGAAAAGGGATCTTGTTTCAGATGAGCGTCTAGGACTGCATCGCTGATCTGGTCGCACAATTTATCTGAAAGACAAAAAGAAAAGCATTTTTCAATTTTTAATGTCTAGTTCTTACTGATGGAGCTGTCATTAACACAATTGTTTTAAGCATAGAGTGGTAACGGAGTAGAGCTCCCATCAGGTCTGCCGATTGGGGGCAAACATAATTCTCATGTCAGTTTTACTTTGTGGTTTCAAATATGCGATGATAGGTCGTCGATTTTGATAATCTTTACTGTCTATTATTATTAACTTTACTGTCTACGGCTATTACTATGTTATTGGCGCAACGGCAGAGAAAATTCTATTATCATACAACAATATTCAAAAGAAATGGTTCATTTTTTTTTTTCAGTTATCAATAAAAATAAATCTGATTTCTTTAAACATTTGTACTTCTATTCATAACAAGTAATATAAAAAAAAAAAAAAATTTTAAGTCAATTCCTACTTAGGTCAACACTTTCCATGTCTCTCACTCATTTATTCACATGTTTCATTTTCCATTTTGTTCCCTCCTCGACTCAGACTACAACCCAGAACGAAAAAAGACAATTTTTTCCAACGATCTACACGCTTCGCCACTGACGGTATACATTCCTAAATTTATATATCCTGCTAAATATCTTATAGAAGAGAAATTTTTCCTCCCCTATAAAACTAAAATTACTGAATTAATATTTGAAAAAAACTGCATTAACTTCTAGTGTCATCCACTACAAGTTTAAAAAAATGCATTTGAACTCGAGTGGATGAATCACAAGTATTTTATGAACGATTGAAAATTTTAACAAAATATATAAATATATATTGGGAGAGTGTAAACTAATAGTAGGAATTGAAAAATACATTTAATTTTTTTAAACATTTGTTATTTCTATTCATAAGTATTCTTGTTTCATAGTTTCACCCCAAAATGTTTAAGAAAATAAAAACATTGATTGATATGAACTTTTTAATAATGTTTTGTTTCATTTCCTTCAGAGTTGTTAACAAAATAGTATCTCTTGTATCTGTTTATCTTTAGTAAGCACATAGTTCAATAAATGAGAACAAGAATTTCTCGGAATGTCCAGGATCGATTCGTAGCATGTTTTCTAATGAAATGAACGTCTACAGAAAAGAAGCCAAGCGGCTATGCGAGTACGAAAGGGACGGGAGTTGATTGCGCCAACTCTTTGTTCGTTTCGAATAGTTCGATTAGCACTCTGTGGTTTTAACTTGACGTGTTTAAGAAGACTGATGTGCTTATGTCTTCAATACTTTTGAAATCAAGTGCTTCAGTGGTGAGAAATACAAAACATCAGGATATTGAAGACTGATATAAGGTTGTTGGCTCAAAATACAGGGTGGTTATAATTAAAGTCCCACTTTCAGAATGTTGTAAAAAAAAAAAAAAGAAAAGAAAAGTCACTTGTCACAATGAGTTCAAATTTAAACTGAAGATACTTGAAGAAGGGAGGAAACGGTATGACATCAAAAAAAAATTCTACCTAAAGCAATTTATGTATTATTAAAGTTTTAAGTTATTATGATTAATTATTAAAGTTATTATGGTTCCACCGAAAGCAATTAAGGAATTTTATGGATTAAGAAATCTGTTTAAATCACAGCTCATATGCAGAAAAACTAAGTTCTTGTTATATAAAACCCTTATTATACCTATTTTGGTCTACGGTTCTGAAACTTGGACTTCTGGATTCTAAGATCTGGTGGAGCCCATTTTTGAGCGGAAGATTTTAAGGGCTGTCCTTGGAGGTGTTAAGGAAAATGATTGTTGGAGAAGATGGTACAACGCGGAAATATATAAATGCTATGAAGACCCAGAAAATATAAAATTTATTAAGATCAATAGATTAAATTGCGCTGCTCATGTATTTAGAATGAATGATTTAAATCCTGTAAAAAGGCTCATTTTGCAAAGCCGCAGGGACAAAGAGGAAGAGGACGATTCAAGTTGAGATGGATAGATGCAGTTGAAAAACATTTTGCTGTAATGGAGGTTAAGAATTGAGGACCATGGTCACCCAGAGGAATGCATAGGAATCTCTTCAAAGGAAAGCCTTGGCTCAACCTGGGCTGTCGTGCTATTGATGATAATGGGCTGTATTATTATGAAGCATTTAGGGTGTATACTTTTAAATATTATTTATCCTTAGAAAAATGAGTCGTCCGCAACAATTTTCACACACAAAAGAAAACATTAACAAAAACAGAGGATCGCTTATTTTCAACAAAGAAAAAAAAATGGCTGATTAAGTGCCCTTTTGCAAAAACGGCCCGAATCCAACAGGAAAATTACGACAGCTGTGTCCTACTAGATGGATTGAAAGACACGAATCAATTCTTCAATCCCATAATTCCCAGCCTGGAAGAAATAGTGTCTTGAATGACAGAGATGCTTCGTCTACTGCTGAAATGTTATCACTTCCCTGAGCCAAACAAATCTTTTACTACATATAGTTTTTAATCTTACATCAATTGTTCGCTTATACATTTCCCACAGTGTAAATTGTTACAAAAATGCCTTAAAGAACGCATTAAATGTTAGTGATGAAGTTGTTGCTGAAATTAGTTCCATTCGCAAGGATTTCTAAATTCAATTACAATTTTTTTATTGCTGTTAGTGCCATAATTTAAAAATTCAATTTTGAAATTTAAAAGAAAAGAAGCCAAGAATTATCTTCCAACAAATACCAAATTTTTCCGATAGAAGATTTTTTCGGAAAACAATATGTATGCATTTTTTAAATCAGTAGTTGAGCCAATTGAAAGAGAGGTTTGTTAATTATGAAACCACATTACAAAAACTTTGATGCACTTTTTCCAAGTAATGATAAATTGACAGAAACAAAGTTGCATGACTTCAAAGATTTGTGTAAATTTTGTAATATTTGAACTAAGACATTCATTTTAGAAAATAATTAAAATTGTAGTGCCATAAATTTTCCAAAACTGCAATATGCAAAAACACAATTGAAGCATTAAATGAATGAAACAGGAATATATATTCTAATATATATTTCTTAATAAAATTTTCCATTTTATAAGTGATATCGTGAGGGAGTGAAAGATTCTTTTCAACGCTACAAATCCTGAAAACTTTTCAATAGCCGAATTAATTTCTTATCCCTGATTTTACGTATTTATAATTAAAACCAGAAGCCGGTTCTTTACTTAAAACTTGCAGGAAAGTTTTATTCCGCTTATTTAGAAACAGAAATGACTCAGCAAAATTGTCAAGTGCATTTTAAGCAATACTCATTGAATTGCACGTAAATATTTTCAAAATCGATTCATTGACATTTATTTTATGAATCTGAATATTTACACGAACTCATTCAACAAGTTGGGTCAAAGTCCGCCGAATCGATTCGGAAATAAAAAGACGCTTCCTTGTTTCTGAAAGCAATCGTCTTTCCGATTATATCTTGAGATATTTAGACTGTAACTATTACTCGAATATTTACTTTTGAACTGGTACACTGTATCGGTTCTTTTAATCTAAACTGGTATCACGTTATTTTTATCTGACCCACTTTCATAAAAAAGTTAAAGGAGATAAAAAGCCCATTGAATCGGGAGGAACTATCTCTTCGGAAGCACTTCAGAGTTGATAAATTGAATAACAAAACGAAGATCTCTTATTATTATTATCTATTTTCCCGAAGCTTTTACGTAATGTATCTTTTTGCGTTTATTATGGGCTGTTTCCCTTCTAATAATAGGATTTAAAGAACATGAAACGGCCAATAAAGCCTCAGGGCACATTATTCTTTCGCATGTTAAATGCTATAGTTGGATAATGGCTAGATGTTGCAATGATGGGCAATGATGCATGGGCAATCGAATTAACCATAATAGGATGATCTTTATTTTTTTTCAATGTACAAGAATTTTATCAGTCACTGTAAATGTGCTAATGGAAATTAAAAAGGAAACATTTTGCTTTTAAATTTTATAATACACTTATAATTTATGAGTTTAATATCGTGTTCCGTTCTATTACTGATTTTGAATAATTATGTTCTATTTTTGAAGACATTGGCAGCGTCTACTTTCTTAATGCCTCTTCTTCGAAAGACAATGATGCATATGCAAACGAATTAACCATAATAGGCTGATTTTTTTCTTTTCTATGAGCAAGAATTTCATCATTATGAACTGTAAATGCGAATGGGAATTAAAAAAAAAAAAACATTTTGCATTTAAATTTTATATTACACTTAATCCATGATTCATTAATTCATTTAGCATTGTGTTCCATTGTATTAATGATTTTGAATAATTATGTTCTATTTTTGAAAACATTGTTAAAGACAACTTCACTAATGCCTCTTCTTCAAAAGACAAGTTTTTGTTTTCAATATGTATTTTCCTTTTCATATTAAAAGAGCAAAGTCATTCCGATGCCTTTCATCTCACTGGTTTGTTTTCGATATGTATTTTCGCTTCCTGTTAAAACTATACATTAAATTTTAGAAAGAAATCTAAATAATTTTGTGAAAACTTTTGAAATAATGTTGATCTTCTTATAACTTACACTATATTCTTCAAACTATTGTTATAACTCTCTAAGAAACTCTGCACTTTCATTTCTTTGTTTAATGACGAATAAAATTAAAATTTTATAAAGCACACAGCGTTTGATAAAATTCCTTCGACTCACAATCAGGTGATCACTTTTAAGAATATCACTTCTAAGTATTTGTTCTGATTATCTGAAATTATTGTACAAATTTAAAGCTTTCCTGCTTGGAGCATTATTTCCGCAATTATTCCATTTAAATTTATTTACACGGTTTAAAAGGATCGACAGTTTAAAAAAATGAAATTCGTAAAGATAGAAAGTTTTCGAAATTGAAAAGTTCAAAGCAGAAACTATTCTATAGTTTCTAACTAACTGTATTCGCTTTACTAGCTAACTATTCTATATTCGCTGTTCTCAAACAATTCCCGTGAATTTCTTTTTATGAATAAATTGCAACTAATTACTGATGAAAAAAAATTGTATAGAACATTATTAAAAAAAAAAAATAGGTTGTTTTAAAAAAGAAATTCGTAAAGGATTATTGAAAAACAGACTATTCTATGGCTTCTAACTAACTGTATTCGCTATACCAGTTAACTATTCTATATTCACTGTTCTCAAATAATTCCTGTGCATTTTTTTATTATGAATAGATTACAACTAATTACTAATAAATAATTCTTTGAAGAAAAAAATTGTATAGAACATTATTTAAAAAGAATAGGCTGTTTAAGAAAAGAAATTCATAAAGGATTATTGAAAATTTAAAAAAAAAACAAACTATTCTATAGTTTCTAATTAATCATATTCGTTATACTAGCTCACTAATCTATATTCGCTGTCCTCAAACAATTTCTATGAATTATTTTTTTATAAATAAATTGCAACTAATTTTTAAATACGTTTAAAAAAGAAATTGTAAAGGATTATTGGAAAGTTCAAAAACAAAACTATTCTATAGCGTTGTTTTCAAACGATTTTTATGCGCTTTTTTATTGTGAAAAATTGCAACTAATTGCTAATGAATAATTCTTTGAAGGAAAAACATTGTTCAGAACCTTATTTAAAAGAATAGGTTGTTTAAAACAAGAAATTCGTAAAGGATTATTGAAAGTTCAAAAACAAACTGGAGTTTGAGCGTTGTTCTCAAAGGATTCCTGTGCATTTTTTTATGAATAAATGGCAACTTATTAAAAATGAATAATTCTTTGAAGGAAAAATATTATACAGAACTTTATTCAAAAACAGAAATTCGTAAAGGATCATTGAAAAGTTTAAAAAACAAACTCTATAGTAATTTGATATTCTATATCCTTATATTCTAAAAATCCTTTACGGTTTTCTTTTTTTAAAAACACATTATTCTATTTATTTTTAAACACATTATTCTTTTTAAATAAGGAAATTCGTAAAGGATTATTGAAAAGTTCAAATAGCACTGTTCTTAAACAGTTCTTAAGCAATTTTTACGAATGGATCGCAACTTACCCGGGTGTCCCTCGCCCACGGATTCGGACGTGAAGAGGAAGGGTTCTGCCACCCCATGGTGTTCCCTAGAACCGTCTTGTTTCACTTGTTGATCGTTTCGTACCATGATGCTTTCTGTTTGGTCAGAGGCACCCACTGTGGCCATATAACACCTAGGAAGGCTGGAGAGAAAAAGAACTTCACAATGGCAGTCGGTGTCGAAACAGGCCCCAACCTTATCTTATCAGTACCCCCTTGCGTCACTGACTGAGTAAACACTTGCAACAACCCTTGGGAATGCTGAGCGATTCGCTGTGTCATCGTCTTGCACCTTTCGCGAGGGTTAGTTCAAGATTTCAGTGTTGCTCGTGTGAAAAATTCGAGCATGCACTTTTTTTTTCCCCCAAAGGCCTGGGAATGTTATTGTCTGCCAGCAGATCACATGAATCGAAATTATCGTGGTATCATCTAATGGCGCATTGCTAACCGTGATTTCACTTGAAATACAGGCTATTTTGGAAGTCATCGGTGCATTTCTGTTAGGTGCTTAGTACTCTTTTTATTCTTTGTTATTATTTTATTGCTTTGAATTGAGTGTACATTCTGATTTCTTTTTTTTTTTTGTTGCCAAACAGTTTATTTAATTTTAGGTATAAGAAAAACTATTTAGACCAGTGATGGCCAACCAGCGGGCCGCCTTTGCAAACTATTTTTACGACCCGTGAGATTTATCACACTTTTGCAAAACATATTTTTTTTAGAATGGCCAAAGTAGTGAAAACTAATGTATTAAGAAAATACATTATGCGTCCATCCCTATGTTCAAGAATTAACTGTCGAAATTATGAGCAAAAATTAACTTTGATTTTAAAATAATATTGCTGCGAATATAGCACAGATATTGCCTTTTTCATTTATGAGTTTGCAGAATAATTAAATTATAGTCTGCGAACTCATGATGCGCGCGCATCTTGGAACATCTAACACTTTAATGATTTCATATTTCGTTTATATTTATATGTTTTTTATATTTCATTTTTAGTGTTCTATATTTCTTTACAATCTGCGTTTAGTATCCATATTATTATAATATATATGTTTACATGTTAGAATAATAGTAAAAAGAATAATAATAACTCTTTATGTTTCCATTTTTCATTCCAAAAAAAATGTCTGTAGTGGGTCTAAATCTAATAGGGAGGTATAATTTTATCTGCTGCCTGCAGGAGGTAGGTAGGTAGCATTTCCAAAGTGGTCCGTAAGATCATTTGGGTTGGCCACCCTTGATTTAGACATTTATATTCATTGTGCATAAAAGACGTAATCGATTAAATAATCTCCATTTTGTGATTCACAAAAATGAACCCTTTCCAAAGCATGTTCTATTAGACTTCTCAATCCGGCTGGAGTCGTCCAGTTCTTTCATGAGCGTTGTCTCTGAACTTCCATAAGCTTTATCTTGAAATTTTGCACAAGAAAAGCTATTAGTGCTATGAGCAAATTCGGTAACAAAACAATCACAGCATTCACAATACAAAACCCTGAAGCTTTCACATTCAAGTCTCTTTCAGAGAAAAGAAAGGAAATATGAAATTGTTCAAGATCTGAGGTCAGTGACGGATTTAGGTTCGATGGCGCACTAGGCCGAAGTTAATTTTGACGCCCTATATATATAATAATAATAGATGGATTAAATTAGTGAATTAATAATGGATTAATAATGAATTCGAATTAAATTTAGGCATGAATTTATATATATATAAGTTTTAGTACGACCTTACTAAATTGATCATGGTAATCTTTGAAAAACGCCTCACATTACGTAAAACTATAAAAATTTTATACGAGATTAAAAAAATAATAAAGTTTTTGAGTAACCGGACAAAGGTATAATTAAATAGAGTGAATTAATATTTTGTGTTATAATGATGAGCAAACAAACGCTACATTTAGATTTTTATGAAAAATCTAACCTCAATAGATAAATGCTATACTTAACGAAAATTATTTTAGTACCTATTTGTTAGATATTTTAAATTTTACAGAATTAATTATTTTAAAAATAATTCTATCCTTTAAATATTGACATCTTGAGGTTGTCAAAGCAAGAAAAGGAACATTAAAATTCGCTTTTACAGTTGAAAGAAAAAAGAAAATAGATTTCAAATTTTTGCAGCCTCGAAAATTTTGGCGCCTCTAAAAGTTTGTCGCCCTAATCCCGGGCCTAAGCCTAAATCTGTCACTGTCTGAGGTGAGTATAAGTTAAAGCAAGAAAATTGAAAATCATTTCAGAAATACAAAAAACCAAAAAGGTTGAACTGCGAAATCTGCATCGGCAGATTAAACAAGTAATATAAAATAAAAAAAAAATTTTTAAAGTCAATTCCTTCTTCTTTTTTTTTTTTTTTCCCTCACTATATTGCAGGAAGTCCTTTATAAATAATTTTCATTCATTTTTTAAGTTTATTTGACGCCATCTCTTGGTAGATACATGCAACTTAAATAAAAAAAAAACTATAATTAATTAAATTTAATTAACGAATTAATATTTGAAAAACTGTATTAACATCAAGTGTCATCCACTACAAGTTCAAAAAAAAACGTATTTGAACTTGAGCGGAGGAATAAAAAGTATTTTATTGACGACTGAAAATTTGAACAAGATATATATAGGATGAGTGTGAGCTAATAGAAGGAATTTAAAAAAATTTGTATAAAACATGCAATAACAGGGTTTTAGAGTATGTTGTCCATCCTATACATAAAACCCGAAAGAAATTTAAAACAATGAATTATAGCATCTTGACGATAGCTTTATCAAGGGATGGCTGGATTCAAGTCAAAAGATGTGTGTTCTCCCTTCTACAAGTGCATGTTGTTTGACCAAATACAAAGACAGAAAGATAACAAATTTTAAAAACTATAATCTACTGAAATTTTAGTGACACATTACGTAACGAATTTTCGTGACTCATTTCAGATAATATTTATTCGTATTAAAATTATCTAAGGAGCAAGACATTTTTCTTGGAAGGTGCTGTTTGCAGTAATAATATTTATTCAATCCATTGACAGAACGTCGATTGAGAAGTAGGTTTTGGTCATTCAGTTTGCGGAAATTGATATCTGATTTCTAAAAATTATCTACTCAAGAGCAATGTCAAAAGAAATACAGATAAATTTCTGTCGTGTTTCGCGACATCTTCATTAAACAAAGAGCATTTTACATCGATTGGCTCAGGTTAGCAAGCAGTGTTTTGCTTTAACAATCGAACATCATCTGAAAATGATTCATATTTTGCTTTCATACCAGCCTAAAACTATACATGAGCATTCGTTTTAAAATCTCGCATTTTCTATACGCATTTACCGAGTTTTCCCAAAACTGTGTAGTCCGTTTAAAGAGTTTTAATAATTATTTCGTATATTCAAAAGATTATGCCTTTGGTTAGGTTTGTTTGGTTTGTCGCTCTACAGTCATTTTGTGCCCACTTTGGGCTAATTAGACTTGGACCGACAGTTTAACGTGGATTCCGAACCACTCACAAACATCCATGCCACTTTCAAATCCGTGCCACTGGCAGGATTCGAGCCTGATGCCGATGGTACCAAAGGCCTGAGCGCTAGACAGTCAGGTCTTTGGTTAGAGTATAATAATAAAAATTCCTTGATATCAATGTAAAACTATTTTCATTTTACTGTCTTCTAAAGAAACAACAAAAAAAGAGCCCCCAAAAGGTTCTCAAAAATGTCATTTTACATTTGAATACATTAAGTTAATAAATTAAAAGTTTTGAAAAATGTCCTTGATAAACAGGCTTATAACTAGGGGGCTGGTGGGCTCCCCAAAAGAAAAAGCGCTTTGACAGCAAAAACTGAATATGCCCCGGAATCGAACAGAAAAAAAATGACGACAGCTATGTCCTACTAGACTAGGGGTGGCCAACCCGCTGCCCGCCTTGAACATTTTTCCAGCCCGTGAGATGTATCACACTTTTACGAAATATATTTATTTTAGAATGACCGAAGGAGTGAAAGCCAATGTATTAAAAATACATTATGTGTGCATCCATATATTCAATTCAGCAGGAGACTTTACCCTCAAAAACCTATTCCAACACCGGTTGTTCCTGCTATACATATGTATAACATGAGATTTATCATTTTACAGCAAAATTTTAAAAAAGACTGTTTTAAAAATTTCAAATTCTCATGAACAAAACGACCGGAGACCCATTTCTTGCTTTTGGAAATCCTTCGTCGTGTTCAATCTCTTTCGATAAGAAATCAAATTGAGTGATTCGATATCGATTCACTTATCAGCTTTTTCAAAGCAATTAGAACGCACATTTTAACAACTCTTATATTTCAAACAAAAAAAGTCTTTAGGTCACCACAAAAATTTTTTTGTTTTGTTTAATAACCTTGAATTTTCTATAACCACTACAAAGCATCCATTTCTGAAGATGTGATAGTGATTAAGCCGGTGCCATCTGATCGTTTCTGAGCAAATAATTTGTTTTGTTGCCACAATCACTATCGAGTTTTCTCGTTTCTGAACGGTCGTCACCCAGAGAATTCAAATCGCCGCCTGCTGATTCAGAGGAAGGATTCTACTGGGAAGGCACCTTAACATTTTAGATTTATCACTTTTACCGTTTAAAGTAGCGCTAAATCCTAACACTAAATCTTTTAGTTTGTGACAAAACATTTTGATCCAATCTCCCTGAAAATTATTTATTAGAGGTTTTGGGAGGATGGTGGATTAAAATTTAACTGTTTCAGAACTATAGAATAATAGTTAATTTAACTGAACGTAGGGGCCTGATAGCCAACTCTCGGTACCTCATGTTTCGGGGTTCGAGTCACGGCTGTGCCATGGATGTGTGAAGTGGTTCGGAATCCACTTTAAACCATAGGTTTCGGTCGAACAGAATCGCAGAGCGTTGCGGGGATATTGTTACTGCGAGTCCGTAGTTTCTCTTCAGGCTACACGCATCTCATGGGTAGTGCTAAGTGAGTCACGTCGGTGCGTCGTTTGCCTTAAGGCATCCAAGACAACTGTCTAAGTGTTTGCCAGCTGCATTAGGGAAAAATTAACTCAACGTTAGATCTTCCGGAAAGTTCCATCCTTTAAATGAGATTAACATTAGCAGAGACATAATTGCAAACAAAAAAAACAACTCTATAAAAACGGGATATAAACAAATAATAACATTTCCAAAGATCCGTTCCGACTTTCCCCCAAAAGGACAAGTACAAACTAGTTCATAAAATACACTCCTGTCCATAAATTAAGGATAATTCAGAATCACACTGAAATGGATTGGCCAGCATACTCACCGGACTTGAATCCAATCGAGCATGTGTGGAATATGCTTGGCCGACGAATTGCAGCCCGTCAACCCCCTCCCACCTGTCAATCGGAACTTCGGAGGGCATTGCTTGATGAGTGGTGTAATAGTCCCCAAGATCAGATTGATAATTTGATACTCAGCATGCCTAGGCGTTGTAAGGCCTGTATTGCATCGTCCGGGAGACATACTCCCTATTAACCATCATACTAACCATGTTATACTGTTTTTTGTAAATAGGTTCTTTTTTGAAATTTGCTTCAGAAAGTAAAAATCGCAATTTTTATTAATTATATCGAACATATGGCATATTTTTTGCTCGTTTCCTTTTGTTTAATAAATGGACTTTACAAATAAGTGAAATTTGTTTTGCTTCTGTCTCTTTCTTTGCCTGAACTTCATTATCCTTAATTTATGGACATGAGTGTATTTAGAAAGGTGAGTTGAGTGAATCAGTGTTTCCCCTTCTTCCATGAAAGACGCTGTCACAGGATCTCAGAAGTCCCCGTGTTCAAAGATCTGTGTGCATTCAGATTCATCTCTTCAAGTCTCGTTATACTGAAGTTACAGTTATGTCTACTTATTTTCTTCTCATCTAAATGCTTCGCCCGATGCTGTATTCGATGCAAGTCGAGGCATTAAATGGCCGGCCACAAGGAAGGATAGTCGGTGCTCGCGGGTTTGGAGATCCTTGGTCTACACCAGGGGTCTCAAACTACGGCCCGCGGCCAAATCCGGCCCCGCGACAGCGAATAACATATTGCTGCTATAATAAGTTGTATAAAAAAACACAGAATAATAATAACTCGGTTTTATTTACTTGCTAGATATAGCTTAATGGCAAACATAATGCGCAGAAAATTTAGCTTAAGCATAACAACTAACAAGTAATTGAAATGAATCCCACTAACATCATAAACTAGTGAACATCCCGCGGTTACCCTCGGTTATGTTGGGGTATGTTGGGGTATAGAGTATCGCATATGTATGTACAACGATGTTTGGAATATATATATCCTGAATCAAACATATGATTTTTATCCTGAAAATCCCCAGGAACGGAAAAGTTAAATGAACGCGAATGAAACCGTGGGGTATCAACTTGTAAAAAAATACTAATGAGATTTATGTAATTGTAATTTTTCACTGACAATAGTAGATCAATTTTACTTGTACCAATTATTAAATGAGATTTAATATGCTCATCGGTTAACTTAGATCTATAAACATTATTTGTGTACTTCATTTTGGAGAATGAAGCGAATTTAGCAAGCGTATATGCTCGCTCAGAGCATACTCGTCTAGAAATTATAGATAATGTCAGAAAAATTAAAACGATTTTGGCCCTCGGTACTTACTGGAGTAAAAAGTATGGCCCGAAGGCTGAAAAGTTCGGAGACCCCTGGTCTACACGATAATGTATTTAGATTTTCCAAATAGTATAGTCTTCTGAAGGGATGTCAAACTGGGCATGAAAACGGTAACAAAACCGGCTGCACTCTATACGAATTTTATAGATGTATTCATCTGAAAAATATAATTGCGAAGTCGCTTTCATCTTAATCGAATGCCGTCTAAAAACGGAGGAGGATTTCGTTTCGAGCAAAGAATATCATGCCGTTCGAGATAGTATCTACTTGAATCGCCATCGTTCGAGAGCTTCTACTTCGCACTTTCTGTTTTTCTTTTTTTTTTTTTTCCGTGATCGGCGTCATCGTTTGTTTTGCCTCTATCTATCGGCGGCTCCGGAACACTTTCTTTATTTTCTTCCTTCCACAGATGTGAGTGAATAACCTCTTCACAATCCTTGAACTTAGAACTCCGGGAACAGAATCGATCTCCAAATTACATAATTATAAAATGGGAAAAAAAATGTTTTTCCAAGCATGTTGGATTCATGTATGTTTTGCTCACTGCATCTGTTTTGTTTGGTAGGCAAGCTTAGAAAATTATTTTGTAATTGTTATCAAACAAATATCGTGATATTTGAATCATCACATTTGACACAATTCATAAAAACTCCTTCTAAATTGTTTTTGTTAAAAAATGTTAATAAAAAACGGAACGGTTTTTATGCTTTTCAAATGAAAACACGTGTTCAGGATAGCAATTATTGAAACCTGTATACATGCATATGCAATAGCGCGCAAAAACTAAGCAAATACTTTTCTTTTATAAGGGTCTAATAGCCGAGTGGTGGGCGCTCTGGCGCTCGGTACCACAGGTTTCGAGTTCGAGCCATCGGAGTGCCATGAATGTTTGTGAGGGGTTCGGAATCTACTTTAAGCCGTAAGTCTCAGTCTCATAGGATCGTACAGCATTGTGGGGGTTGTGTTACTCCGCGCCCGTAGCCTTCAAGCTACACGTGTACCCTGGGTAGTGCTCAATGAGTAATGTCGATGCAGCCCTTGCTTATGGCATAAAGAATAACCATCTCTGTATTGCATTAGAGCTACAACTTTTCTTTTTGTCGTCATTCTGGAGGAAAGGAAATTCTGAATACATATTCAGTGTTTTGTCCTTAAAGGATGGCACACCAACGCAAAAAATGAACAGAAGGCATAGAATATGGAATTAAAAAAGAGTGTTGTTAGCAGGGCGTGTAAAACAGAGAGAATAAACCAACAAAGTAATTTTCCGTAAGCAAAATTAACTGCAACCGTCACTCGCCACCGGATTATCCGAAAGCCGTGGTTTGGTTTGTCGCTCTACGGTCATCTTGTGCACACGAAGGCCAAACAGACAGGGACCTACAGTTTAAAGGGAATTCGAACCACTCATAAACATCCATGCCACCGCCAGAATTCGAACCTGAAGCCTGGGATACCAAAACCCAGAGCGCTAGTCACTTAGTCCCCAGACAGCGCCAAAAGCCGTGTAGTGTCCATTCCTCAATGAGCGATCTCTTTTTGCTGTTGAGTATCACCCCTCCGGCGGATACAATCGTATCAAAGGACGTCTCCGAAAACATCCCCACATGTTCTATGGGGTTTAAATAAGGCGATATATTGGTCAATACATTCTAGTCATATTTTCACTTTATAGAAGCTCCTCGTCAGCACGATTCCGATGTGGGCGGGCATCGGACATCTGCAACATACAGGAGTGGGGGAAGATCACTTGTTGGTAATATCCATTTCCTTCAGATCTCAATCCGAATATTGATCCCAATGTCACTTGAAGTGACACATAGAACCTGTTATATTCGATGTTCCAAGATACGGGCGCATCATGAGTTCGCAGAATATAATTTAATTATTCTTGCGCAGAATGTAATTTAATTATTCTGCGAACTGTAAAGTCATGAATAAAAGAGGCACTATCTGTTCTATATTCGCAAGAATATTATTTTGAAATCACAGCTAATTTTTACTCATCATTTCGACAGTTCATTTTTGAATACAGGGATGTACAACACATAATGCATTTTTTTGATACATTGGCTTTCACTACTTTGGCCATTGCAAAATAAATATAGTTTGTAAAAGTGTGATCAATCTCACGGGCCGGAAAAATATTCAATGCGGCCAGCTGGCCACGGGTTGACCATCTCTGCGTTAAGCCGGGGACACTGCAGTTTTCATGTTCTTGGGAGTAGTTTTAATATTTTTATTTTGCATCACAGTGAGTGTGGACCCATTTTAGGAAGTGGATTGTAAATCTGATTAGAAAGTTTTTGTTTAATTGCTGTTTCACAAACGATTTCCTTTTTTTTTTTATTTTGGTTTGCTTTTCTTCCCTTGAAAAATAACATTGCCATATAAGGGCATATGCAAGTTCCGTTTCGATTCCTCATATATCAGCTAACTACTTGATTTTTGTTGTTTTTCGGTAATCTTGCGTTCTATCTATCTCTGAGAGTTTCCTCGTGGTTGTACTGGGAAAGTTCGAATTTCGAAACGTATTCTTTTTTTTTGAATAGGGGTGTTATGAAAAAGGAAGGAATTACAAAACAAAACAAATTTCAGGATTATCTTTCGGACACCATTATCTTTGGCTGGCTGTCGGTGAGGCCATGAACCCTTTCAGCTGATAAAAACAAAAATATCCTGGGAAAAAAAGAAAACACAATTTTCTTTTATCGATGCCAGACGACTGGAACGCCGACAGATTTCAGGTACTTCTAAATCCAACAAAAAAACAAGAATTTAAAATAGATTTGTGCTGCTGTTCTTTCTGTTTGAATTGAAAATCCTGAAATCCTCTTTTTATTTCCAGCGGCCTGATGGCCAATTGGCTAGCGCTCTGGCCCTTAGTGCCACAGGCTTCAGATTCGAATCCTGGGGGTTGTCATGGATGTTTGCGAGTGTTTCGGAATCCACTTTAAACTGTAGGTCCCCCTCTAATTAGACCAAAGTGTACACAAAATGGCGTAGATCGACAAACAAAAACTAATCTTCTTATTTTCAAAGCCCTATGAAAATAAATTAACCATCTCAAACTTTTTTTCTAGTGCAGCTGGTATTGCAGAGACAGTTATCTTTATGCCATAAGAAGGGTTGCACCGCTGTTACTCATTGAGCACTACTCAGGAGGTGCGTGTAGCTTGGAGATAGGGTACGGATGCGAGTAACACTACTCCCACAACGCTCTACGACCCATTAGATCGTATTTAGCCAGAGCGCTAACCACTCGGCCATCAGGCCTTCATAAAACAAAATCTGTATAACAAAGTTAAATGTACGAAATAAATATTTTTGAATGCCGGACGATGATTGGCCACTGCAACTAGTCCAATGCGATTAATCGATGGAAATTGCTTTCATCAGATGTGCTTTCTACTATCCTATTAGACAGTATTCCTGTATTCCGAACCACTCACAAGCATCCATGGCACCGCCGGGGACTCGAATTCGAAACTTGTAGTACCGAGAGCCTAAACACTAGTCATTCGGTCATCAGGCCTCTCCATCTTAAACTAACAAAAGAAGAGATAAAAAAATTTGCAAGTAAATTAATTTACAAACCGATGTAGATTTTAAGATATATACTAGTATATATACCACCATTTCTACAAAAGGTGTAAAGCTGCAATACTTGTATCAAGTCCGAAAACATAATCCGTGTCCTGGTGAGAGAACGAGACAGGCGAGTCGTTGTCACTCCAAGTGTCTCCCCGTCTGACGTCGAGAAACAACAAGCCACGCTATCTCTGGCTGCGAGTGACAGCCGGTCGAAAATGGAGTCAACTCTTTGGAAGTGCGGAAAAATCCGACTCCGATACGATACTATGCGGAAAAATCCGGTTGGAATGGAGAGAGACAGTTGATAATTCTGAGAGTTCGTGTCATTGACGTGGTAGTCGGTAGGCGCTTCTGTGGGAGAATAAGGTGGATGTGGAAGCAGTTCCCCAGCCCTTATTGGCGTTGCATTCGACAGCACGACGCTCAACATGTGGACGAGCATTATCGTGGTGGTTGACGATACTACTGTGTACAAAAGTAAGACCAGTTTTCAATTTAAATTTCCCGGGCATAGGGTATTTCAATTTGTTTTTCTTTTAGGTTTCCTTGACATCTGCGTGAAATTTGACATCAAAATAGTCATTAGTGTTTGAGTGACGCTTGGCTTTGTAAGACGCTGAAACTGACTCCGGCGATTTTTGAAATGTCTCTTCAATCGACTCAAAACGGTGTCCCCGGAGTGGTCTTTGGAGTTTAGGGAATAGCTAGAAGTACCACGATGCTAAATCAGGTGAATACGGTGATTGTGGAAAGATATGGGTTTCATTTTTGGCAAAAAAAATTCACGAAGAATCCATGCAGTGTGAGCTGGCGCATTCAGTGTTTTGGGTACCAAACGAGATTTGATGCGTTAGAGGCCCAAAAATGAAATTGATACGATCCTTTTCAAATGCCAACATCAGCAGCCAGGTCTCTAATTGTAAATTGACGGTTTGCAAGCACCCAATCTTTAATTATTTGGGCGTGAGTTTCGTCGTATGAGGTGGAGGGTCAACCAGAGGGCTCTTCGTCTCCAATGCGTTCTCTGCCTTCTTTGAACTGTTTATACCACTTGTAAATATTTCATTCCGATATAGGAATGCTCACCGAATGCCTTCTGCAACATTCTATACGTTTCCGTAAACAAAATTGAATGCAAGTTTCTTACTCAATGAATTCAGAACATTTCGAAAATCGCCGGAATCAGTTTTAGCGTCTCACAAAGTCAGGGCCAACAACATAAAAAGAAGAAGAAATTGAAATTCCATAAGCCCTGGGAATTTTACTTTTTGGACACAGTAGTACGGTTCTTTTGTGCGGTCTTTTTGTCTCGATTGCGGTGGAGTTGAGCCAGATAGACATCGCTGTGGATGTTGAATTGCCGTTTTTGTTTGGCTCATCGTCGCCGTTCCACCAATAACAAAGAGTAAAAATAAGATGAATTAATTTTTTTTATATGCAGATTATAAAAGCTAACATAAAACGTTTCTTTATATATATATATAGCATATTACATTCACAGCAACAATTGAATTGTTAAACTGACAACACTACAGGAATTAAATAGATGAACCCATTAAAAGATACATTAAATAGGCTTATGAATTGAGATAATAGAACATTCAAATTATAACCAGTTACATTTAGAAAAGAAAATTTCATCTCAACAATAGCAAAACTACTTCCCTTCTAGGATAATATTTTATATTTATCTATTATATTTTATATTTATATATTATATATTTTATATTTATCTCTTCTCTCCCCGTCTCCATCAGAGAACGATTATCTAAGCCAGTGGCTCTCAAACTTTTTGAATCTGGGACACATTTAAAAACTACAACACATTTAAATAATTTTAGACTCACTCTATACAAATTTCTGACCAATAGGACTACTCATTCCGCCTATTAAAGCCTTACTACATACTACCGCCATCTGGAGTGTCAATTCCTGAGACTACTATTTGCAGACGGAGAAGTCTCACAAGCTGAGATGGAATTCTTTAAATATTGAAAAAATCACGTAGGTGCCTGCGCTCTAGTAACCAGCCCTGGAATTGAATGCTCGTATTTCTCTGAAATCGGGTCTGATGGCTCTTTATGGCGTTCAGCGGAAAGTTCATAGTCCCAGCGGAGGCATGGATGTTTTGCAGTGGTTCGGAATCCACTTTAAACCGTAGGCCCCGGCCTAACAGGATCGTAGAGCGTTGCGGAAGTATTGTTACTCCGCGTCCGTAGCTTATCTTCAAACTACACGCACCCCTCGGGTAGTGCTTAGTGAGTAACGTCGGGGCAGTGCTTGCCTTAAGGTATAAAAGATAACTGTCTAAATGTTTGTCAGTTGCATTAGAACAAAAAAATATCGGAAACTTATTCAGCGCCTTTTTATGTGGAGAAAGAAGGGAAAAAAAAGCAACCGGAAAGGTTAGTTATTTGTAATAAAAGCTATTTATGTATGGGAAGAGAAAAGGGGCATCTATATTTATTTTTATATCTGGGCATCTATTTCTCTGGAATATCAGTGGCGCACCCTTCGAGAACCACTGATCTAAGCAGGCGCTTCACATAACAATGCTGGCAACGACTCCACAATCTTCGCTTTTGGCAATTCTAGTTGTTTGGCCAATAAATTATCGTTAAAAACAGATAAGTTTGACACAAATTGTAGTTCTTCTGCAAGCTCCGAGTTTCAACTCTAATAATTATTGCAATTTTGTATCAAAGACTATAAATTGAAGAATAGATATCACCGAATTCCATGTTACTTTGAACCGTGACGGTATCACGTAATCATCTCTTACCCTTTAATTTAACTGAATCTTTCATCTTCAGACCATTTATTTACTTAACTCGACCTCCAAGCTGCGTGTTTAAGAGTCATAAACACGTAGCCCAATCCTTCACATTATCATACAAATGGGCAGTTTGGATAACAGGGCATTTAAAGGATTAGCAATATTCTGAAATGGTTTGGATTTTATTTTCTTTCTAGTTTGAGATGAAAAATGATAATTGTATGCCTGAGGATAGAATGCCATCGATCTGCGTTTCAGAAATGACAGCTTTATAAAAATTATTTAAATATCCTTTTTTTCCGGAAGGGAATCAGGATATAGTTTTCTTCTTTCCGTTTTATATTCCGGTAAGTATCTATGATAAGGGTGGCCAAGCCGCGGGCCGCATGTGGCCCACCTTGAGCATTTTTCCGGCCAGTGAGATTTATCACACTTTTATTAAATATGTTTATTTTAGAATGACCAAAGGTGGAAACCTATGTATTAAAAAGTACATTATGTATGCATCCATAGATTCAGAAATTAACTGCCGAAGTTAAGAGAAAAAATTAACTTTGATTTTAAAATAATATTGTTGCGCAAACACATATCGCACTAGTAAAATATTTTTTAATGATTTCTTTTTTTTTTTTTTTTTATTTCATTTATATTTACTTATTTTTTATATTTAATTTTTAGTGCTATGTATTTCTTTACAATGAACGTTTGGTATCATTATCTATATTACTATATTATCTATGTTTACGTGTAAGAATAATAGTAAACACAATAATAATAACTCCTTATCTTTCAATTTTTCACTCCAAAAGTTATGATACATTTCCAAAGTGGCCAACAAGATCATTTAGGTTGGAACTCAACTATGGAATGGTTTCTGTAAGCTGAGAAAACTTAGCTTTCTTTATTTACAGTTAGCAAACTGTAATTTAGAAACCTACGAATGGATAGACAGGATTCATTTCAAACCACACGCATTTCATCGTGTTATTTTGATATCATATGTTTATTGATTTCGGTTTTTCTTCTTTACTGCCTTTAAATAGTATGTCCAGAAATCTATTTTTATTACCCATGGCTCCGTCACGTCCTTGAACACTTTCAACATTTTTTTCTAATTTCTTTCACGAGCTAATGATTAAATCGGGGATGGCCAACCCAAATGATCTTGGGGGCCAATTTAGAAATGTGTCCTGACACTGCGGGCAGCATATAAAATTGTATTTAGATTGAGACCCACTGTAGACATTTTTCGGAGTGAAAATTGAAACGTAACGAGTTATTATTTTTGTGTTTACTATTATTCTTACATGTAAACGTAGATAATTAAATCATAAGATTACTCAACGCACATTGTAAAGAAATATAGAACACTATAAATGAAATATACAATATATGTATAAATATAAACGAAATAAAAAAATGAAATCATTCAAAAATATTTATTTGACTATTGCGATATGTGTTTCTCCAATCGTTCACTTAGCTTTTGCAAATAGATCTTAATTTCGGTATTTGCACATCGTAATGGGTGTTGTATGTTTGAGAGTGTTTTGTGTTCGGTCAATTTCATTTCCGAAGAAACGATTCGCAGGTGCAAGTTGAACCAAAAGCGCTAACAACTTGAATTAAGAGTCTGGTTTGCTCTGTTATCAACAATCAACTAGGCGCTTCTAGAGATGGTCACTGCGACGATGAATGAAAATAAAATCATTAAAAAATATTTATTTTAAAAATGCGATATTTGTTTCTCCACTCTTTCACTTAGTTTTGCAAATCGATCTCCATTTGGGCATTTGCACATCGTAATTGTCGCTGCAGGTGAGCGTCCATTATGTTTCAGCGTGTTTTGTGTTGGGTCCATTTCAATTTAGAAAAAAATGATTGGCTGTTGGTGTAAGTTAAACCAAAGGGCTAACAACTTCAACTGAAGAACTCTCATATTTCTAATAACAAGGTCATTTTGTGCACACTTTGGGCTAAACAGACAGAGAACCTACAGTTTAACATGGATTGTGAACCGTCAACAAATATCCATGTCACCTTGGGGATTCGAACCTGAAGCCGTAGGTACAAAAGGCAGAGCGGTAGCCAATTGGGACTTTCGCTTGAAGAGATGACGACGCTAACGAAAAGGAAAATAACTTCACCTAAATAAAAACCATCCGAGACTTTGGATTGTTTTCTTTGCGCGTGCATGAGCCGAAGATGGGCTTTTGAGTTTTTGGGAGCGTACACCTTCGGGGCTTTTGCTCGGTGTCTTTCTGGGCCCCGAGGAGCCCTCCGTTTTTGTGAACCGGCCCCGTTCTCAGAGGGCCAAGTGGAGCGCAACGCCAGAAGCGATGAACGCGTCTTTCCGATTTGACAACACGCGTTTTCCGTTTGGCGGATTTGACGTCTTCTTTCCGTGGCACTCAAGCATGCGACGTCTTCGAAGAAGGGTTTAGTTGTTGTTGTTGTTGTTTTTGCCTTTGATAATTTTTTTCCTGGAAAAATAAGTGCAGAGAGGATCCATCAAAAGGATTTAGTGACAGGTGGGATCTTGTATGACTAAGCTGGGAAAAGTATGAGCGATCTAGCTGATAAAAGGTATCAATTATTTATGGGGTTCTTTTTTATCCTGAATGTGGCTTCTATGGGAATGAGGCTTTGAAGCATGCGATGACAATTTCGTGTGAAAGCATTCACTTGACAGGTATTTTGAAAATCCTATTGAGCGACATTTATGCTCAAAAATGAAGAGGATTTTTTCAATTTGCAAAACAAATACGATGCATGGCTTCGGGGAGAAACTATTTCTTAAAATACTACCCTCTTTAAATTGTTACTAACTTTGCTTACGGATATACGAAGATGTCAAATTGAAATTCGGGGATACAGGGTTATGCCCATAAGTATATTAAACCTGCGAAGATCTTTGACGCTATAATAATGTACGATAACAGTGCCCTCTTTTATTAGAAATTATTTTTTATTTTTTTTGGGGGGAAGGGATTTATTTTTAGAAATTATTTTTAAAATACTGCCATCTTTAAAATGTTACGAACTTCGCTTACCGATATACGAAGATGTCTAATTGAAATTCATGAATTCAGGCATATGTTCATATGTGCATTAAACGCATGACGATTTTGGATGCGATAATCATGCACGATAAAGGTGTCATCTTTCAATTTATTTTGATTTTTATCTGTAGGACTCCAGATGCTTTACCTTCATTTTATGTACTACGATTTTTAAGAATGGATTGAGAGAACAATTATAAAATAAATTCAATAACTTTTATTGAATTCATGTATCTATAAAAGCAGTTCTCAACCCAATCCACAATGCCTTTTTTTTATAACTGCAGTAAAAACATATCCGTACTCTCCATTTGCTTATACGAGTTGAGAATAGTATAGTATGTCTTATGAAAATAACAGACTGGTACTCAATGAACTGGTACTATAGTATTATAGAATGGACTGGTACTCAATGAACTGGTACCAGAGTATTATAGAATAGCTTAAGACGAAGAAAAGAAAACTGAACATTTTAAGCACAAGGGGATCTCTATTTGAAAATACATTAATTCCTATTTTGTTCTTGATAACAGAATAAGGTCTACTTTCGTTGTGGTGGAAAGGTAGCCTTTGCAGTTTCCAGAAAAGTCTAATTTGCGAGGGGATCTGGGGGGGGGGTCTGTTGACCGAGTGGTTAGCTCTCTGTCCTTTGGTATCACACGCCGCAGGTTCGAATCCTGGCGGTGGCATGGATGTTTGTGAGGGGTCCACTTTAAGCCGTAGCTCCTGGTCTCCTATGACCGTGGAGTGTCACAGAGCCCAATCAGATTTCTCACCCACATCATTCCCAAACTGTGAAGGGGCAACTCGGCTCCAGGCCCAATGATGTGGCGTGGCGTGGTGTAGTAATAGTAGTAGTATACTTCTAAATCCTCCCTCCCGCCCGCCCGCAAGAAATCGTCTGCCCCTCATCGCACCTTTGTGAGTTGTGCGGCCTGAGGGCCAATTGGTTAAGGCTCTGGCACCACAGGCTTCAGATTCGAATCCTGACAGTGGCGGGGACGTCTGTGATACTTTACGGGATCCACTTTAAACTATAGGTCCCGTCTGTTTAACCCTCGTGTGTACAAAATGACAGTGGAACGATCAAACAAACCAAATCTATGAAGGGTTCGTGGCGTTTCGTAAAAAAGTGATAATACTAGTTCGTTTACCCGTCAACAAACAAACCAGTTCAACGTTCTGCCGGCGACGCTATTTTTTATTATTACAAATGCTGTTGCTTGTTTGGAATTCGTGGGAAGAGGTCTTTTGCAACCTCTTTTATCTGAAGGAGATTCTCAGTGACGCCACCGTTTGTTTTGAAACACAAAACCTCGTGTGCGCACGAAGAAAACAAGAGAAAAAGGAAATCGGAGGAGAATCCTGAGAAATATTATCGGAATTTTTAAACCCGTCTCGTTGCGAAACAATCGCGCAAAATTCCTGCCCACTTTGAAACCATTTTGGGCAAATGAGGGTGCTTGTCTGCATCGATTCAAAAACTCTGTTTTTTATAGCATGAGCGTTTTTCTGTTTGTTACTCAATTCATCAATTACACAACGGGAAGGAGGTGAGAAAGGAAGATCCTTTCAATAGAATGCATTGTTTAGGATTTAAAAAACACCATTTGTAGTAATTATCGATATTCTCCTTCTATACCAGGGGTGGTCAACCCAAATGAACTTGTGGGCCACTTTGGACATGCATCCTAACTCCGCGGGGCCCATATAAAACTATATATCCCACTATTAGATTTAGATCCCCTGTAGACATTTTTTTTGGACATGTCCATTGTAAAGAAATATACAACACTAAAAATGAAATGCAAAAAAAATATATAAATATAAATGAAATAAAAAAAAAAAATATAACAAAAAATATTTATTTTACTAGTTGTCCACTCTTTCACTTAGCTTTTGCATATCTATCTCCATTTGGGTATTTGCACATCGTAATGGGTGTTGCTTCCGTTATGTTTGAGCGTGTTTTGTGTTTGGTCAATTGGTCAACTGTAAACTCATAAATAAAGCAGGCACTATCTATCCTATATTCGTAAAAATATTTTAAAATCAAAGTTAATTTTATGTCATCATTTCGACAGTTCATTTTTGAATAGATGGACGCACACATACTGTATTTTACTAATACATTGATTTTCACTACTTTGGCCATTATAAAAAAAATATATTTTGTAAAAGTGTGATAAATCTCACGGGCCAGAAAAATTTTCGAGCTGGCCCTGGGTTGGCCACCTCTGGTATAAGTGCAGTACTGAAATTAAAAATAAAATCCTTTACAAATTCATTACGTTAAAAGCCAGATCATTTTATATAATTTTTATTTCACAAATTTTTATACAACTTTATTTTGTAAGAATAAAACAATTATAGCATATATTTATTTCTAAAATATTTTGTTCAACGAATGATCAAGGCAGACTCAAATGATCTTGCGGGCCACTTTGGAAATGCATCCTGACTCCGCTGTCCGCCTATAAAATTATATATCCTCCTATTAGATTTAGACCCACTATAGACATTTTATTGGAAAGAAAAATGGAAACATAATGAGTTATTATTATTGTGTTTTTTATTATTCTTACATGTAAAGAAAGCGTCCGTTATGTTCGAGCGTGTTTTGTGTTGGGTCCATTTCATTTTCGAAAAAAAACGATTCGCAGGTGCAAGTTGAGCCAAAAGTGCTAACAACTTGAACAAAGAGTTTGCTTTGCTCTGCTATCAACAATGAATTGTGTGTATCTAGGAAGGGTCACGGCGAAACGGAAGTCACTTCAGGCAATATCTGTTCTATATTCGCAAGAATATTATTTTAAAATCAAAAGTTAATTTTTGGTCATCATTGCGACAGTTCATTTTTGAATAGATGGATGCACACTTAATGTATTTTTTCGATACATTATTTTTCACTACTTTGACGCTTATAAAAGAAATATATTTAGTAAAAGTGTGATACATCTCACGGGGCGGGAAAATATTCAAGGCGAGCAGCGGATTGGCCACCCCTGCTTTAAATAAATATCTGATGTCAAGTTGCTTCCTTAAATCAGATATTTTCTTCTTACCGGGCGAAAATGCGCACTACACGAAAGTTGAAGGCTCGATCGATGCCAAATTACACCTGAACCTTTCGAATGTCTGATTATAAAAGTGCCCTGCCGTCGAATGCCGGATTAAGAATTGCTTACTGTATCCTGAATTCATAGCCATTCACTTCATCCTGATCACCATTGCGTCTTACACCACCTTTATTAATAATTAAAGAAATGAATATTCAAATCGTAAAATACATTTTACTAATTAATGAAGAATCGCAGCTAACAGGTTGCAGAATCCTGAAGAAATGGTGATGTATAAAACAATAGCATTGGACGTAGAACTGTATTTTTTTAACATAAAAATTCTAGTTTAAAATACTAAAATAAAGAAAAAGTATATTGAAATTTTAGCCATATTCCAAATTCAAATCTTACTTGAGCAGAAGAATTTCAAATACCAAAGAAAAAAATCGTAATCGGCTGGGTCCATAGACAGTTAATCCATAAAATTTAGAATTTAATGTGTGAAAAACACGCTTCAAAGCCATTTTCAAAAAATAATAATAAAAAAAATAAAAAAAAAAAAAAAGATTTCCAAATGCTTTTTTTTTTTTTTTTGAAAAATCTCATCTTCATTTTGAAATAAATCTGGTCTGGAAAAAGACTTTTCTTCCACCAGACTATCTTTTAGATCAATTTTGCTTATTTCTTCTGAATTATTATTTTTTATTTAATTACTTAATATTTACTCAATTATTTTGTAAATAAATAGTATGCATAAAAACTAAATTGAGTAAATACGAGGTATAAAAAAGCTCGTGAAAGAAATTTAAAAAAAAAAAATTACGGATATCAATGAAAAGGTTCAAAATTGAATGTGGTCAAGGACACGAAAAACCGAGCTTCGCAAATAGACACCCTTTTTTATGGGTAATAAATGATTTATTACTATAATTAAATAATTATTAATTATTATTATATTAATTCTTATAAGCCGTAATAGGCAACTGGCTTACCGATTACGGAATACCTATGGAGATAGACCCCTTAACCTCCTCGTTCATATATTTAATATTATAATTAATTCATACACTCAAGAGCCAAAACATTATGACAACCCCTACATTTCGCAATGAGCTCGCCTGGATGACATGGAAGGCACGTGATCAGGTGGAAGTGGTATTTAACTGGTATTAAGTGGTGCTATTAATCCATGCCAAGGCGGGTTGAAGCTATGTTGCGCGCCAAAGGTGAGCCAACTCGTTATTGACAGGTGGTCATAATGTTATTGCTCTTGAGTGTATATTTAATTTACAATTTTAATTGGCATTTTAATGTTAGTATCAGATACAAGATAAAGTTTGAAAATAAATTTTATATTTGGTACTCGTAAAATTAAAAAAATATTAAAAATAAATAAAAGTAAGATAAAAAATTAAAATTAAAATTTAAGTTAAAAGAATTTAAGTTAAAATTGGGTACAATTAGGGGCCCGCTGTCGATGCCATAAAACTATTGTAGAAAGATATAATTGTAGTGATATACTGAACGTGTGGCATCCGTATGATGAAAACTGAAAAGCAAAGATTATAATTTCCCCTAAAATTAAGAGGCCGATCTCAGAACCAAAGTTCTGGTATTTTATTTTATTTTTTTAATTTTATTTTGCTACAAAAAATAAAAATAAATAAATAAACGATACGTAACGTAAGATTAATGAAATATTCCCAATTCTACAAGAAACGTTATCGCATTTAATAGTCAAAAGAATACATCAAAGTTTGAAAATTCTAGGCATAAATGAAGAATGAAGTATTCCAAATACAATAAGGAGCACTATACAGTTCCATAAGTACGGGAAAATTCCAAAAGGTGATAAATGTGAAACTTCAAGAAGAAGGAATGGATCCACGCATTACGAGTACTTATAGCCATTGGAAATACAAATGTTTAAAATCCCAAGCCAAGATGTGAAAAATGCCTCACAACCGTGCTACCACATAAGGCAAGAGCCGCAACGACGTTATTCACTTACCACTACCCAAGAGGTGCGTGTAGCTTGAAGATAAGCTATGGACGCGGAGTAACAATACATCCGCAACGCTCAACGATCCTATTTGACCAGGACCTACGGTTTACAGTGGATTCCGAACCATTCCAAACATCCATGGCACCGCCAGACTCGAACCCGAAATCTGTGGCACCGAGCGCCAGAGCGATTTTTTTTTCACTCGGCCATTCAGGCCCTTATAGAGAGAGATATAATTATAGTGATAAGCTGAACGTGTGGGGTCCGTATGATGAATATTGAAAAACTAAGATTAGTTCTCCCATCAAAAAAAAAAAAAAAAAGGCTGATCTCAGAACCAAAGAGCAGGTATTTTTTTTATTCTTATTAAAAACCCTAATTTGTTTACAAATATTTATCCCCAATGGCCAGACATCTTTCGGAGGAAACCTTGGATATTTTTTTTTTTTTTTTTTTTGTGAGAAAATTCTGGACCCTCTCCATTCCATGGACATTCAAAAATGGCCCAGAGCTCAGGGTGAGTCTTTTTATTCCACATCTCAAACCCTTTTAAAATGGGATAAGTTCTTATCACCCGCCATATGTGTTTTGACTTCCTAAGATAAGATATGCGAAGATGATTTACGTAACCGCAGGAAGTAACAACTCTTTATTTCATTCAAGGATAAAAACATGTTAATGTGGATTGAATTTTTTGTTTTGTTTCATCTGTGTGATAAGATATCACGTAATGTGAGCTTACTTTCAGAAGTGCATATGGGGAAGATAACATCTTTGTCTAGCAAGCGCTTAATGGTCAATGAAAAATAAAGAAATAAAGCTAATGACGAGCAAAAACGCAGTATTATTTTCATGGAAATCCAACCTTTGTAACCGAGTGTAACCTTGAATAAGGACTTATCGCTTATCAGTCGCTAAAACATGTTATGCATTTTCCCAAAGCAAATTAAAACAGACATTTGGATCCTGTTTTATCAACACATCCATTAAAAAAGTTTTTGAAAACCATAAAACCCAGATAAAAATCAATAAAGATTCTAATAAATCAATAAAAAGTTACAATTCTTATTTTTTTCTATTTAGAAGATTAGACTTAAAATATATTGAAAGTCTAATAGTCAAAGTATTGCCTTTTATTAAAACGAAATGAAATTTTTGATTAAATATATTATAATATGGAATAATTGTTAGCCAACAAAACTTTTTCTACTTCTAACAAGTGCAGTCGCCAAACGAAATCGATCATTTTTACAGGGATGTACAAAATCTTAAATGTAATTTAAAATTTAATCTGTAATTTAAACTTGTGTAATTTTAAATTTTTATTTACTAGGAATGAGCAATGGGAGCTCACATTACAGGATAGGATAGGTTAGGTTAGGTTAGGCGCTCTATTTTATTACTACTCTACGATCTCACCCGGTTGGCCCTCGCAAAATCCAACCTAATGCCAAACTCAATTCAGAGAAATATTTAATTGAAAAAAAAATTATTCCAAAAAAACAAATGATGATAAATTAAAATCAGCAGAAAAAAGATGCAGCGTTTAACAGGAGACGAATCGAAAGGTCACTTTCATCTACATAAAGACTCAGAATCCGTAACAGATTAGACTAACATTATACATCCCCCCTATTAGATTTAGACACACTTTAGACATTTTTTTGGAAGCGAAAAATTATTAACGAGTTATTATTGTGTTTACTATTATTCTTACATGTAAACATATACAATACAATAATACTAAAAGCGCACTGTACAGAAATATACAATGCTAAAAGTGAAATATTAGAAATATATTAATATAAAGGAAATAAAAAAGATTAAATAATTAAAAAATATTTATTTTACTAGTGTGATATGTGTTTGCGTAAGAATATTATTTTAAAATCAAAGTTCATTTTTTTTCTCATCATTTCGGCAGTTCATTTTTAAATAGATGGATGCACACATGATGTATTTGTTTAATACATTGGTTTTTCACTCCTTTGGCCATTATAAAATAAAAATATTTTGTAAAAGTGTGATACATCTCAGGGGCCGGAAAAATGTTCAAGGCGGACCATGGGTTGGCCACCCCTGATGTAGACCCCGATTCATGTCTGAAGACACATCCATTAATGCAACGGTCTATCTCGTTAGTGTTATAGGAGAAGTTATTGTTGTTTGTGGAGAATACCTGCTTTGATTAAGGGATGAAACTGCACGCCACTAACCAAAAGCTGTTGAGAAGGGCCTTGAAAACGTGGGAATTATGATTATTGGAACTTTGCTCTTTAATTTGCAGGATCGTAATCCTATAGAGAAGTGTTGAGTAATTTTAAAGTGCAATGTGATTGAGTGCAGCTCCACTTCCCTTTCTGAATTACGAGGAACAATCAAACGAGTATGGAGTACAGAAATTAGATAGAATTTTTTGTTTAGATCAGGGGTGACCAACCCAAATGATCTTGCGGCCCACTTTGGAAATGCATCCTAACTCCGCGAGCCGCATAGTAAATTATGTATCCCCCTATTAGATTTAGACCCAATACAGACATTTTTTGGGAGTGAAAAATGGAAACATGAGTTATTATTTTTGTGGTTACCATTATTCTTAGATCTAAGCATAGATATTATAATAATAATGTTACTTGTTGCGTCGAAACTCAGGTCCCCGTGCATAGGGGAAGTCAACGCCCTATGTCCCGTAAACATGCTGTCTGTGGGGGTGTCTGGCAGGGGGTGAGATGACGAGAAAGAGAAAGAAATGTAAGAGGGGGTTGAACCACCGTAACCCCAGAGAGAGGTTGTGTGGTCAGTTCATCCTCGAGTGTGATGGCTGCCTAAATAAAGGAGATTAATTTATACAGTCCACTTCGTGTTATTCGTGTGTGTCGATTATTATTTGAGTTTATTTGTGTGTGGGACTGAGCTGTCGAACACTACTAAATGCACATTGCCAAGAAATATAGAACACTCAAAATGAAATATAAAAGATACATCAATATAAATGAAATAAAAACAATGAAATCATCAAAAAATCATTTCATTTACTAGTGCGCTGTGTGTTTCTTCACTCTTTCACACAGCTTTTGCAAATCGAACTCAATTAGGGTATTTGCACACTATAATGGGTGTTACAGGTGAGCTTCCGCCATGTTTGAGCGTGTGTTGTGTTGGGTCCATTTCATTTTAGAAAAAAAAACGATTCGCAGGTGTAAGTTGAACTAAAAGCTCTAAGAAATTTTTGTGACAGATTTCTTAAATTGCATCAAATGAATGCACCCATAATGCATATTTTAATCCATTGGCTTTCACTAGTTTGGCCACTATAAAATAACTATATTTGGTAAAAGTGTGATAAATCTCACGGGCCGGAAAAATGTTCAAAGCTGATCGCATACGGCCCAGGGGCCACGGATTAGCCACCCTTGATCTAGACAAAGGAAGCAAACAGTAAAAATCGCGATTAACGTTTTAATATAACAGACACTGAAAGGTACACAAAACAGATACACTCTCACTTGTAAACAAATAAAACAAAACTGCAACACCCTGTACCAGCGGTTCTCAAACATTCAGAGGTCGGTTCGCATTTAAAATCCTATACATAATTATAGGCGCACTGTGTACAAATTTCGGAGAAATATGTTAAAATAGTTATTATAAACACAAAAAAAAATAATGCGATAAAAAAATGTAACATACCTTAAGAGACCATCTTATACCATCATGAGAAACATGAAGTTGTTTCTTCAATAGTTGGGCTTTCGCGGTGTCTGTTATAAAATCAAAAGTTCTAAATTCAAAACCAAAACATTCACAATTTTCTAAACATGAAATGTAAATTTCCATAAAAGATTCCTTAATTCTTCTATTTGATCTGGTAGTAATCTTTGTTTCAAATCGTCTCCTTCTAAGATGCTTGAGAAATTCAAAAGAGTAGCACTTGCTGATAAATGTAGAATTTCTAATTTCACATCTCCTTCAATTTCAGGTATCATGTTTACTATTTACGGCCTTTTAAAATATGATTTAATTATGTTGATAGGATGCATCCGATTTTATTCACTTTGTCCTTCGAAACTTATTGCATAATTTGTATCAGGTATTTTCATCTATTTTGCCAGGTTCTTTCCGCTGTACAGCAAGTTTACTTTCTTGTGTGATTACTAAAATTAGATCTCCTGGTGAGAATTCTCTCTTCACTGCATTTCGCTTTTCTTAATAATTGTGTTTGCTTCGTATTTTAAATTAACAATTCTTGGCAGGGACCTGAATGGCCGAGTGGCTAGCGCCCTGACTCTCAATACCACACTCTTGGTACTCGGTTTGAATCCCTGCGGTGCCATGGATGTTTGCAGTAGTTCGGTGTCCATTTTAAACCGCAAGTCCAGGTCTGACAGGATCGTAGATCGTTGTGAGGGTAGTGTAGTCACACTACCCTCAACCTTTCTTTTTCATCCGTAGGTTATCTTCAAGCTATACGCACATCCTGGGTAGTGCTAAGTGAGTAACGTCGGTGCAGCGCTTGCCTTGAAGCATCAAAGACAACTGTCTAAGTGTTTGCCAGCTGAACAAAAAAAGAAAACAACACCTTAGAACAAAAAAATACTTCGGAGAGATGCCTGAGAACATTATTTCCACCCTTACCAGTTAGGGGTGAACATTTCATGTCTCTCGGGTAGTTTCTTGAGGTTTGGTTTGTTTGTCGTTCTTCGATCATCTTGTGCACACGAGGACTAAACAGAAAATGATCTATAGTTTAAAGGGGATTCTGAACCACTAACACACATCCATGCCACAGTCAGGATTCGAGCCTGCAACCTGGGGTACCAAAGGCCAGACCAGAGGTTTGTTGCTCTACGGTAATCTTGTGCACATGAGGGCTAAACCCATAGGGACGTACAGTTTAAAGTGGATTCCAAACCACTCACAAACATCTATGCCACAGCCAGGATTCGAACCCAAAACCTGTGATTCCGAGCGCCAGCCACTTGGTTCATTTAGGCCCCCAGTTTCATGAGAAGATGTGGGGTAAAAGGACTGTAGTTGTTAAGTTTCACCCAATACAATTTAATACTAATAATAGTATTAATAATTAACTTTAAAAAATAGTATCCATTTATACTTGATAGGACTAACTTCATTTATTATCATGTCGTCGGCTAAATGATCTACAATCTTGGCAATTTATTTTAAACATCCGTGATCAGCCCAGGTTTAAAGCTGTTGCCCTTTTCAGACTCCTGACGGGCCATGATTGTATGGCCAATCATCTTTTTCAAATGAAAATATTTGCAAGCCCAAAATGCATGCTCTGCAGTCTTGGAGAGGACATGGATTCATCTCACCTTCCTGTCTACCTTGCACTTGTTTTCTCTACTATGTAGGGTCGTTACTGGGAAGCTAGGGCCCTAATGGGCTAAAAATGTCACTATGTGATTTCTTTCGATTCTCGTTGTTGTTTTCATGTTCTTTTTTTTTTTTTATTTTATTACTTATTTTAGCCTGCCATCGTAAATAAAAAATGTGCGAACACGATGTTGTCCTGATTAGGGTTCGTGACAATATCCGAAAATGAGGGCCAAGCAAATAAAACTCGATTGCAAATTTTAACAGAAACCTACTTTAGGCCCTTAACTCTTGAAATGCTTCATGAATACCATTAATCTTAAGGAATTTTCTGGAGAATTTGGTTTTTGATTGAAGTGTTTTGTAGTAAGGTTTTCAATCATTTTTCATGTTTTGGGTTTTGATTTTAAACATTTGTATATTCAATAGCTATAAGTATTCCTAGTGCGTTGATCCATTCCTTCTTCTTGAAGTTTCATATTTATCAGTTTTGGCATTATCCCATGAATATTTAGCTGTATAGTGCTTCTTATTGTATTTGGAATACTTCATTCTTAATTTACGACTACATTTATCTTACTTTTGTATATTCTTTTAGAGAATCTCGAACAATTCATTCTTCATGAAGTTCTTGATCTATTCAACATTGCTCTATTCGTGTGGCTATTTGAATTTGGCCATTCTTGTAGTATTCCGATTCGATTGCTTCCTATGTCTCGTGCATTATTAAACATTGGCATACTCCCGAGTTTATTCATCCGTACTCCAATGTTCACACATGGTAAGTTGAAATTTTTTTTTTTAAATTAAAAGTTAAAAACTGGTTGTGAGCCCATTAGAAATTTTCATCCTTAGCTCTGAGAAACGTGGAGTGACATTTCATTCATTCCCACTGGTGTTCCAATCTTTAAAATGTTCGCAGCAAACGATGCGTTAAAAGGTGAAAACGATTTTTTTAATAACGAAATAGGCTCGGACAAAATAGGTATTTTGAATTTAAGCGACTTGTTCACAAGATCTATTATTATTTGTAATGATTTTGTTTTTCATTCCATAACGAAAAAAAAACCTGAGCCGTTCCGGGAAAAACACGCCATTCACTAATTTTCTCATCAACGACTATTTTCACACTAGTCAAAAGTTAACCAGACCGTTCCTAAAAGTGTTTTTTTCACCCATATCCCGACACATTTTGAGAGAACCCAGATTTTCTTATCGCTAGATCGCATCCTATTGTTATTTAACAAGTCAATTTGTGGTCCAGTCTTTTGAAGAGTTATTATTAAATGTCAAAAATTATGCAAGTAAACAATTTAAGTCAAAAATGTATAAGTTTTTGTTCTTGCATTTCTTTAGAAATTCATTGTTATTAATAATGGGTTATTGAAAGCTAGTATTAAATGATCTTTCATTTACTCTTGTGTCCAAAAAAGTAAGACCCATTTTCAATTTAAAATTTCCGGGGCTTTTGGTATTTCAATTTTTTTTTTTTTTAGGTTGCTGGCACTGTCCTGTTGCTGGCTATTCCCTAGCATTGTGTCCGGGAGGGATTCCTTTGAAGGCGATGAAATAAATTTGGAAGAATAAATAAAGAGATTTTGGATTATATGAAAAATAATTGGTTTTACTTTTTGGGCACAACAGTATATCAATAAGAAAGTCTTTTGAAGCCTTATTAATCAAAAATTATATAAGTAAATAATAATTTAAGGATTATAATAATTAAGGAATTCCATAGGAATTCATTGTTATTAATAATTGGTTATTGGAAGCTATTATTAAACGATATATCATTTATTTCAATAAATACATTTTTAATGGTCATTTTTTCCTTCTTTCTGCACTTAAACGTCGACAAGCAAGAAGTAATGAGCCAAGTTTGTTTTGGTTTGGTTTGTCGCTCTACGGTCATCTTGTGCACACGAGGGCTACACAGACCGTGAACTACAGTTTAAAGTGGATTCCGAACCACTCACAAAACATCCATGCCACCACCAGCATTCGAAGCTGAAGCCTGTGGTACCAAAGGCCAGAGCGCTAGCCAATTGGCCACCAGGCCAGCGTGCTGATGAGGAGCTTCTATAAAGTAAAAATATGCCTGAAGGGATTGACCAGCATACTGCCTGATTTAAACTCCATAGAAAATGTGTGGGATGCTTTGGGGAGACATCCTTTGGCACGATTCTATCCGCCGGAAGGGTGATACTCAACAGCAGCAGAAATAGATCGCTCGTTGGGGAATGAACACTCCACGGCTATTGAAAAATCCGGTGGCGAGTTACGGTTGAATTTAATATTGCTGACGGAAGAGCGTCGATTATCGGAACCTGTGGTACCGAGCGCGAGCTCCAGCCACTGGGCCATCAAGATCCATAATGAGACAAGAGTCGCTAAGAGATGTACATGGTTGCTAATAGGAGCTCTAGCGACTATGTGATTTTCAATGTTAAAAATATCTGTTGCATATCCTGAAACTCTGCCGTCTGTAAGTAGTAATCTGTGGAATAGTTAATCTTGATTTAAAACTGAGAGACGTTAGTAGCAGGTGCTTATTTCTCTCAAGAAATGTGGATGCAGTGCTCCTGCAGTTATTTGTTGGATCTTAAACGCGGCCCGACCTCAAAAAGTTTAAGAACCACTGGTTTAGAAAATTCATCTGTAGTTAATCGGTTTTAATGATAGCGAAACTGGACTTGTTCAGTTATTTTTTTCATATAAAAATATAGAATCCTGTACCCTTTGTACCAAATGCATCACCAGGATGGCAAGTTACCAAGTAAACATTTTAATGAATGCAGCAGTTTTCACTGTAAAATGATACTACGCCAAAATCCTTCACTTGGATGCCAAATCGCCATGTAAACAAACAAAATGGCTGCCAAAGTTCAGTCTCATTGTAAAATTCTATTTCGCCAAAATTCATCGCTATTACACCAACAGTAGTAGCCAAGGCAGCTATTACGTCAAAGTTTATTCCTGAAGTGCTTTTCAGAAGCCAAAGTTTACTGCTTTTTACGCCAAATGTAATCACTATCCTGCCAAAATTATAATCCTTCAAATGCTTTATTGTCAATTTATTTCGTTTTATCGCCAACTTTTTTCACTAAGCGAATTTTGTTTTTTAAATTGCTTTTACGCCAAAAGATAATGCTTTATCGCCAAATTTTTATCACTAAAAAAATTTTAATCCTTGAATATTTTTGCGCCAAATGCTATACATTTTACGCCAAAATTTAGCGCTATTATGCCTAAATTTACTTTACCCCAATATTTCAATTTATCGCCAATTTTCCACTATTATGGCAAAACTATTTCTACTATTATGGTTTCTTTTACACCAAATATTACCGCTTTAACGCCAAAATATATCATTATTTTGCGAAGATTTTATTCCTAAATTGGTTTTAAGCCAAATTTTTGTTCGCTTTATCGCCAAACTATTATGTGGAATTATGTTTTACTAACTCACTTACACTGCGTAAAAAAATAGAAGGACAGTGTTTTTTTGCCAATTAATATCTCTTATTTTCTCCTAACTACCAGATATTTATGCAGATTTAGTTTAATGATCCTTTTTTTTTCATTTTAGGCAAAAATTAAACATCTACCACTATTATTAATAATAAAATTAATATATATAATTTCCGATGCGTAAAAAAAGTAGAAGGACACTTGCTAATATATTTAAATTAGTGAGCTGTTCTTTAGTTAAATAATGATTTTATACTTTGTTTTATCCTTTTCTGTCAAAAAAATCTAATTTGTTTAAAAGTTACGCTGTTTCTCCGTTCTCAGAAATTCCTAAAGGAATACATTTGAACGATTTTCAAAAAGGCCAATTTTACGCATATCAAAATGATGGTAAAGGTGTCAGAGAGATTGCTCGATTGTTGCAGGTGAGCCCCAATACAGTTTCAAACTTTATCAGAAATCCTTATAAAATGAAAAGAAAAAGAAGACTGGTAGACCGAAAAAGTTAACACCACGTGATGAAAGAAAACTTGTTCGTGTGCTTAAGAAGAACAAAGGAAGTGTTTCAAAGGCAAGAAATCAAGCAGGACTTAATCATGTGACGAAATGAGCAGTTTACAACTATATTAAAAGATATAAAAAATTCATTTTCAAAAACGGAAATATCATCCTAAGTGGACACAAGCTCACATTGATAACCGTTTAACGTGGGCTAAGGAGCACATGTCCTGGACTACAGAATGGACTTTTGTGATATTTTAAGATGAAAAGAAATTTAACTTAGACGGTCCAGACGGATATCAGCACTACTGGCATTGTCTGCGGAATGAAGACGAATACTATTCAACACGACAAATGGGAGGAGGGAGTTTAATGGTTTGGTTGGCTGTTGGATACAGAGGAAGGACAAGTCTGGTTTTCTTAAATGGTAGGCAAAAACATACAGACTACATTCAAGTGCTGAATTCCGAGCTTCTTCGTTATGGCTCTGACTTGGGGGGTGAAGAGTGGAAGTTTCAGCAAGACGCAGCTTCCATTCACACCGCGACTGGAGTCAAAAATTGGTTCCTAACAAATAATGTGGATGTTTTACCATGGCCAGCCAAAAGTCCTAACCTTAATATATTGGAAAACATCTGGGCAATGCTAGTTCGTCGAGTTTATGCTGATGGAAGGCAATTTGATTCGCTAACTCAGCTTCGAGAAGCATTGAATGACTCGTGGGACAATTTTTGTCAAACAGAAATTCAATCTCTATACAATTCACTTCCAAACAGAATATTTGAAGTTATAAAGGCCAATGGGAAGAACATTCCTTATTAAAATCACTATTTTTTCATTCATTATAATGCTGTCCTTCTACTTTTTTTTACAAAGTTTCAAAAAGAGAAACTATTTTTGTTGCCATTAATATTTTATGTGTGAATATCATAATTCTGATGTTAAAATTGTATTTTTAAAATATTTATAAAATGTTTCTAATAAAAAATTTTAGTAAAAATAAAATATTTTTCGGTTATTGTTACAAAATCAAGTGTCCTTCTACTTTTTTACGTAGTGTAAATGTATCATTTAGACGAAGATAATAATCGCTGTTACTATAAAATTACGCCAAAATTATTCGCTAATACACCAATTTTTTTCTATTACGTCAAAAAATATTTCATGTTGTTTACGATGCCGAATTCGAATGACTTTCGATGAAACAAAATTATTTAAAAAAGTAAAAAGAAGAAACCAAAGAATAACTTACTTTTTATTCTGATATAACCTTTGTTGGAGGCGAAAATGATCTTTCTATTGCCTTACTAAAACCTGTCCGTGCATAGTCTGATCAAATGAATGAAGAAAGCAAGAAGAACAATATCAGAAAAGCACAGAAAAATTTAATACGTTTCAACAGCCTTCTTCTCCTGTCAACTAACGTTCTAAAATTAAAAAGTTAAATTTTTCCGCACGAATTCAAATAATGGTTGCTACAAAACTTTACCTATGTCAACAGAAATAAAAAGAAACATCACAAAATTGCAGAATAATTTAATGCTTTCGATTGACGTTTTCGCAGCGAACTGACGTTCTAAAAATAAAGAGTAAATTTTTTTTGTGAGAATTCAAATAACTGTTGTTATAAAACCTTAATTATTTCAACAGCATTAAAAAGAAAATAATTATTTGATAAACAAATATAAATTATTAATAAATTAAAAAATTGCTTTTCTTATTTGTTTCGTATTTTCATGAGTGGCAACATCACAAAAATTGTTTATTTTCTTTATCATAGACTGTAAACATATGTTATAAGAACAATCTCAGAATAATTATTGCTTATTCTGAGATTGTTCTATGTTAATGGCAACAATTGGTAGTGTGCATGAGAAACAGATACCATCAGCGTCACAGTTGGTGAATCGAAAAGGCGTTGTTACTCTGCATAATAGCATTTCACAAGTCATATTTCAAAACTCAACAAGTTGAATAAAAGGTTCTGTCTCTTCCATCTTATTTACAACACTTTTCTTCTATTGAATAATCATTTGGATTTTTTTTTTTACAAATAAACACTTTGCCAATTACGAAGCTGTCTCTAAATAAAAGGTGTTCTTTAAAACTGGTGTAGTATTTTTTCCCCTAAAGAGTTGTGGCATTTCGTTCCACAGATGAGAGGAATATATATTCTTTAACAAGTGCATAATCACAACTCATCCTTTAAAGTTGGCAGAAAATATCTGTGTTGTGTATGGTTATATTACTTGCAATTTGTGTTTTGTACTAATGAAAACAACCTGTCACTCAAATCTGACAGCAGAAATTCGTCATGGATACTGAGACCTCATTAAATAAGCGATGGTCTATGAGACCTGCAGATGTCGAAACAATTACAAGTGGAAAATGAACTAAGCCATGAGTTGCTGCATCGTGATGGGTGATAGACCATGGGTTGAGGAATTATTATTTTTATTATTATTGTTATTACTTTTAAGTTTACTATTATTCTTACACGCAAACATAGATACTATAATAATAATGATGATACTAGAAGCACATCGTAAAGAAATATATAACGCTAAAAATGAAATATAAAAAATATATGAATATAAACGGAATAAAAAATGCAATCATTTAAAAAATGTTTATTTGACTAGTGCGATATGTGTTTCTTCACTCTTCATGCAAATCGATCTCAATTCAGTATTTGCACATCGTAATGGGTCCGTTTTGTTTGAGCGTGCTTTGTATTTGGTCAATTTCATTTTCGAAAAATGATTCGCAGGTGTAAGGCGAACCCAAAGCGCCAACAACTTCAACTGACAGCCTGGTTTGCACTGCTGTCAACAATCAACTGTACTCATCTAGAGGTCACTGAGATCACTTAAAGTGAAACATAGAACCTGTTATATTAGATGTTCCATGATGTGCGCGCCTCATGGGTTAGCAGAATATTATTAAATTATTCTGCTAACTCATAAATGTAAACTCATCCATAAAACTGGCAATATCTGTTCTATATTCGCAAGAATATTAACTTTTGAACATAGGGTTGCACACATAATGTGTTTTTTTAAAAACATCGGTTTTTCTAGTTTGGCCATTATAAAAAAATATTTTTGTAAGTGTGATACATCTCACGGCTCGGAAATACATTCAAGGCGGGCCACCCCTGGTCTAGAGGGGAAAAGCTGTAGTGGATAATGGAAAATATCCTTCTAAGTACTCGTTGACCCATTATTGATATGTAGCTTTGAGGATCAGAGATGTAATTTTTCTTAAGGACAAATAATGGATATGAAATTCTCTTTCTGAAATATTAATTTTTATTAATGGACAGAACAGTTTTTGATGTAAATGTGTTAAGTGTTCGAACACTATCGGGCTCCACTGTAGAGAGGAACTTGTAGAAAAAGATACGAAATTATTCTTTTGATAAAACGTTACAATTTTTCGCGTCAACACTTTTGAATCCTCATCTTTCAAGATATGCGTTTCAGTTTATCCAGAGAATATTATCAACATCGAGCAAAACCGTTTGTTTTGGTTATCGGTCACGTGAGCAAGCGTTATCGTTTTCGTTCCGTCATCGAAGGAAGGGGGCAACGTGACTCTTTTCTTCTTCTCGCCGTTTCACGTGACAATGGTAAATATTGATACAAAAAAGTTGTGTCATTCAGAAGATTTACTTTATTTAGCAGCAATGACAATGCATATAAGATTCAACCATAGACACGCACAAAGCCCACATATAGAATTTCTGAACAATGTCGTTTGTTTAGAGACAAAACACTTGTTTAAATCTATTTCGAAAAAAAAAAAAAAATCTAATGCAGCTGGCAAACACTTAGACAGTTGTCTTTTATGACTTAAGACAAGCGCTGAATCGACGTTACTGACTTAGCACTACCTAGGGGCTGCGTGTAGCTTGAAGATAAGCAACGGACGCGAGTCACACTATCCCGGCAACCCTCTACGATCCTGTTAGACCGGAACCGAAAAGGGGAATCCGAAATGGGAATCTGAACCACTACCAACATTCATGGCACCCCCAGGACTGGAACCCGAAACCTGTGGTACCGAGCGCCAGAGCGCTAGCCACTCTGCCAACAGGCCTCCATTTCGAAAATGAAAAGAAAATATTCGGGAAACATTATTTTCAATTCAGAGTACAGTTTTATATATATATAAGATGATTATAACAGTTTTGATACAATTTCAAAGTCCCACTTTCAAAATGCTGTAAAAAAGAATCATTAGTCACAATGAATTCGAATTTGAACTGAAGATACTTGAAGAAAGGAGGGAAATGATATGGCATTAGCAATAATTAACATATGGTTTAATTGTTGCTTTTTTATGCAGTTTTTAGCCCAAGGACAATTAAAAACTAATTTTTTCCCATCCAATATGGTATGACCTTGCCGTGGTGGATGGGCTTTCCACTCACAGTACCACAACTGTTGAATGACTTGGTAGTCACTTTTTTTCCGTCAAAAGGACGAAACAATCATGTACATTGAACAGTACAATTGGTTTCATGTGCAACTCATGCCGTCATAATTTCAATTCAAACTATCACTGGCAGCCGAATCCACTTTCGTCATGTAGCATGTAGCGCCATCTATTAATTCACTTTAGAACTTTTATCTTGTGCCTTACCATTTCCTCCTTCTTCAAATATTTTTCAGTTCAAATTTGATCTCATTGTGATTGAGTGGTTTTTTTTACCGCATTTTGAAAGTTGGACGTTAATTATAATTATCCTGTATATAAGAAGTTGTGATAAATTATTTTGCAACTACTTTAACTCGCATAATGAATCCAAAAAAATCTATTCACCCAATTTTCTTGAATTCATGCTTTCCCAAAATGGTTGTATCTTTAATAATTGAAAGAAAATAAAAATTGACATCCATGTCTTCAATTGGGAAAGAAGAAGATTTGGCAATCCTTGGATGAATTGCTTAATATTTCGCTCCTCTGTAACAAAAATAATTTTATGCCTTCGTACCACATACGTTGGTCACCATACTCTGACTATTCATGTACGTTGGTTAATACAACAGCCCATGGTCTATCCCCAATCACGATGGAACAACTCATGGTGTAGTCCAGATTCCATCTGTAATTGTTTCGACCGGTGAAGGTCGCACAGACAA